>CM052292.1:94049-133680 GCA_028455765.1 Lasioglossum oenotherae | reverse complement strand
CTTGAGCACCCCGTAGAACTTTAAAAAATTTATATGATTTGATTCTAAAAAATGAATGTATACCAAATATATTTGTATATATTTTGTAACTCGTAGGACACGTCCTGGAGTCTTTTTGTGCGGTAAGATTATTTCGGTACATTCCTGCCAATATAACTGCCTCAGGGCTCTGGCCGCTCTGCTATCCAATAGTAGATACGTTACTGTTTTTCCGCGCAGCGCCTCTAGCGGCCATCCATCGCATCGTATGAAAAATCGTGGGCACAATCGAAGCACTGTTCCCGAGTCACACCGAGAAAGATCACATCTGTGTTGCCATAATGAGCTTGAATGCGAGCTCACGTATTCCCCTACATACCCCTTCCACTGTTCCATTCCAGCACCGTGCGCAGGCGCACACTCCACGCTCCCCATCGCGCACGGGCAACGTGTCTCCCATTCGTCCCACTCATTCCTCGTCATCAAAGAAGGGGTACATCATTTCACCGTGACTCCCCGCATATGGCATCACTGGATCACTTCTTCGTTGGCTCTAGGACGAAATAGTCGCGAATTAAAGATTTCTACTATTGCGTAATAAGACAAGTACCTTTGTATCACGAAGAGGCGAAGCTGCCGGAAAAGAGGGACGAGGTCGTACCATCTTTCATCGTTGCCCTGGGTAAGCTCTCGTCAGTTCTCTGATTACTAAAGTGATCTTTCTCGCGTTGGCTCGGTAAGCGTGTCGTGTCCGCGATCGCTTCGCCGAAACACCGACGCGGCTTCGAAGCTGCCGGTACGCGTGGGGAAAAATATATTTTGTGGGTGTCAGTTTCAATAGAGGTCGGTTGTTGCTAAGCTAAAAACGCTGCCGGTCGCTGCCGGCAACGTTCCTGTATCACCGGGCAAAGAATAAATTCTGTTAGCCAAAATCCAAAGAGAGTGTTTATTGTGTGAGAAACCTTCCCGCCGCGGGGAATGCCTCGTGTTCGACCCGCGTAGTACCCTGCGACCGTTCGTATAATTTCGATTGTCGCAGGCTCGTACAGTCGTTTCTCGAAGTGTTCGCATTCGTGAATTTCGCGTGGCACCTTCCGTGCCTGGCGCCCGAACTTGATTCAGACGATCTCGAGAAACGACGGGCCTGCGTACAATTTTTGACCCGGGTGGACCACGTTTCGCGCGGCCGAACGTGGCCCGGCGGTATCGCCTGTAAATACCCGGAGGCGCTAACGTTTCGGCTACGAAACGATAGACGCCGTGACACTACATCAGAAACAAGGTGACAATATTATACGTAGACTCTGGATGTTTATGCAAAATAAGAAGTTTGTGCACCAATTGCAAGATGCGGGAGCTAAATAGAAATTTATATCCTTCATTAATAATTTTAATGTGATGAAAATAATACATATGTTAATACTCTCAAAATCTTTAAATATTTTCACTTTTGTTATAAATGCATAAACTCCGGAGTCTAATTATTAGACTATTCTAATCATTTATATTTACAAAATTTTTCATAAATGCATAAAAATCCGCAGTCTATTACTATGTAATTAGGTCATAAATAAGAGAAGAATGAATATTTCAATTCAATTTGTTCCTAGAGATATTTCTACATGTAAAAATTACATGTCTAGTTAAAGTATGAATTAAAAATAATTTTTCAATGTGAAGATATACGATATTAATGTGTTTCAAAATATCAAGGTGTGCAGAATGGAAGCTGTGGAAGCCTAATGATCCTAAAATATATTTGCTACTGAGCAAGATGAATTTCTAATAAACAATACGTACCTGTTATGAACACTTTTAAATCCTGTTTCTCGTCCGTAGCAGGTATACAGTACAACAACAGCAGCAGCAACGTGGAAGCAGAGGATATCCAGGGCAATCGGGGACGAAAGGATTCCGTACTGGTGCTCCTAACTGGTCCTTCATCTTTGATCCTGCGGGACGCCTCTGTTATTATTGGTCGATGGTGGTATCCCTTGCCTTTCTCTACAACTTCTGGGTTATCATCTATAGGTTCGCCTTCCAAGAAATAAATGGTTAGTAAATTTCTACACAATTTGTCTCGTATTTTATCATTTCTTTATTTCAAAGAAATGTGCCGTTTATTTTGAAAGTGGCCTAAATCCATTTTCGCGAAAAATCAAGCTAACAACAATTTAAATATTTACATGTCTGCGTTATCTTTTCATTCTGAAGCAAATTGTAACTAACATATTTAAAATCACAAAGATTTTGTAAATAGGAAATTAGCTGGTTAATAGAATGATACAGATTTTTATTTATAAATGGCCTAAGTCCATTTGTCAGTTAACAAATAAACAATAAATTGGCTAAAAATATGCTGGATGCGTTTTTTGAGGAATGAACCATATAAAATTTTCTATAAGATATCGATGGATGAGATGCAGAGTTTAAAATACTGAATTCATTACCACGTCGGGATAGACCAAGAAAATTCGAAAATATTGTATGGACGTCACTTTATAAAAATATAAGACAAATTACAACAGCGAAATACAAGTTAGAAGATTTCTTGGATTGCATAAATGGTGTTTTTCAAGTTTTGCAATCAAATATAAAATAAATTGAATATTGTTTTTCAATTTCGAGCATTTTGAATTATATCGAATGGACTTGTGCTGTTTCAAATTTTATGACAAATCTAGTTGTTACCATTCTTGGTAAGAAGACATATTATTCACTTAATAATTGCTATTTTTTAAATAGGAATTGTAAATTTAACTCTCTTAGATACACTTAAGGAGTGCGATACATTAATATCCTATACGTATATTTTTAATTTCATTGAAACGCAAACTCTTAAATGTCTCAATTTAAACTTAAATGGACTTAGGCCACTTTCAAAATAAACGGCTCAAATATTCTTAGCGGTACAGGTGTTTTTTAGCTTTTTCGTGAATTTTATATTTTCGATCTTTTCTTGTGGTACCGACAAACGACTTACGTGTGCTGAAAACATGCAAAATTTGTGTTCGATTGGTACAGTAATTTTGAAAAACAGTAGATGAAATGTCAAATAATTTTTACATGTAAGTTTGACTAATATCAGGAGGGACTACTAAAGACTAAATGAACGTTCGAAAAATGATCCTACATAAGCGCAGCCATTATTTATGAATGCTAAAGGAGATCGTAGCAGATTTCAAGCTCAACTTAAATAAATTCACGGGACTAAGCGTTTCGATTCTTCCAAGGATTTCATTCATCTGAAGACGATATTTCTCTCTGTATAAGGAGCCTGTATTCAGTGGTCGTCGTTTGACGCACAGTAGTTTGAGTCGATGCTCACAGGCTCGGAGAATAAGAGGAGGAAGGACCTTAAGCTCTGAAGCTTAGTTCGGACATCACTGGTTTGTGGTATAATAGCTCCGTTAAATGTTGTGCCCCGGGCTACCTACCGGAGAAATGGAATAAAGTAAATACAGTATTGTTAAAAATATACCATTATTGCCGGAAAAACAATATTCGCTATTCTAGCCCTCCAATAAATACAAGGAAAGCCTCTAGAACTACCAGATGAGTAAGAAAAGGTTGTTGATAATTGAAATTATAAAAATAATTTTCATAAGAAATTTTTAATAAACCTTCAAAAACATACTTCGTTATTATTAGACTGCGGCTTTTATGCATTTATGACAAAAATGGGTAAGCACAATTTAAAACAGTGGACATATCATAAATATTTAAAGACATCAGTGTATTGGTTTCAGCTTAATCAGATAATTAAAAGAAGAAAGAAATTTTTATTTCGCTGCTCCGTCTTGCAATCAATGCAAATATTTTTTATTTTGCATAATGGTCCGCAGTCTAATTATTATAAAATGTTTAAAAACTCGGGAACATGTCAAATTCGCAGATACGCACACTGCAATTTGTTCCGAATTTCGAAGTTGAAAATCCGAGTTGTAAAAAACCGAAACTCTGAAAAAGGTCAGTAAAATTCAGATTGTGCAATGAAGTTTAACAGATACATCGTTCATATTTTTCCAGTAACAGTGTACCGTTATGAGTAAACTGCGGATCTTTATACAAAATAAAAAGTGTTCGCAATGATTGCAGGGCACATGAGACAAATAAAAATTGCATTATTCTTTTAATTATCCTATTAAGCTGAAACTAATACATCGATGTCCTTAAATATTTTTAACATGTCGACTGCTTTAAATTGTGCGTGCTCACTTTTATCATAAAGACATAAAATCCGCAGTCCACAGTTATGAGCATTGTCCATGAACTTGTTCATATTTTCTGACGAGGCGCGTCGAGATTAAAAACAGTTTGCAACCCCTGTATTGCCTCTCGCAATCTAAGTAGAATAATGCATCAGATGATTGGATAAGTTCGTGCCCGACTTGAAAATACAATTCAATGGTTAAATAAATAATACCGCTTTATTAATCAATTATTCTAATTATATCGCAGTAACATTGTAATACAATAAAAGTATAATAATTATATGTAGTATATATTGTAATTAATTATTCCAATTGTAGAAAAGAATGTTGACTAATAGGGATGGGATCGAGTACCGCCCAAACAGGTTCGAACTTTGATTGATTGAATTAAAACTTCTATAAGTACTTCGAAAAACAGAAATAGTACTCCTAAGTATACTCGAACCTATGCCAGACAGTTTTGAACCTTTTACAATTACGTTGGTAAGCGGAAATAATACTTGCAAGTGCATTCGAATCTAGATCGAACAGATTCGAAACTTTAATGAATATCGTACCGGAAATTCTCTGATTTTTCTAATCATTATTTTTTTACCTTTAAAATCAATTATGTTGACCCTGGATAAAAAAAGAGATAGGATAGAACCAAGTATTGTAATTGAAATGGTATTCTTAAATAGTTACGAATTTAATAACGAAAGTGCTCAAAACCTACTATGCAGTTCTGATTTCCAAGATTCGAGTATGTACTACTTGTGAAAGATTCGATTCCTTTCAACATCGAAATACTTATTATAAGTATCTTTTCGAAACTTGTAAGTACTCATTCCGAGGTTCGATATCAGTTTGTATGAAATGAATACTTCTCAAATATAATCATTGAAACATTATTGCTTTTAAGTAGTAATCAAAATCCAAGAAATGAAACTTGGTTATTGAAATTGACTCGGATTCGTGAGTGCATATTAAACTTGATCCCATCCCTAGCGACTATATAATTTTTTTCACAGTCCGTCGTGCAGTACAGTTTGCGACAACTATGAAAATCGGGCACGAACTTATACAATCATCTTATACAGTACTATTTCTACCCATTCGATTTTGAGCCCCACCCAAGTCTAAGATAAGAAGAAATCGCTATTTCGAAAGTTCCAGTACAGAATACCCCCTAATCCAGGATTGGTCAGCGCCTGAAATTGGGTAGAGGCGATTTTCGGATCGAAACAGTCAAAATGATCGTAAAAGCACATTGTCCCGGGTAAAAATGCCGAGACAGACATCCAGTTAACTTGGCAGACACTCGTTTCTTCACAGGGGTTCGTAGATCGAAGATCAGTTCCGATAGAAACTCGGCTTTCCTCTGCCTATCTTACAACTCCCGTGAAAGAACTCTGCGCCAGCTCGGATTTAGCACCTCGGAGAATTACCTCGCTTCTCTATTCCAAAAATTCCACGACTCCTCTGCGAGAAAGAATCCCTATCCAGCTTTTGGCGAGAAGCAGAAACTTCCTTGTGCCTCCATCAGTCTGGCTCCCGGATTCCGTAATGACCGAAAACTTTGACGTTTGTTCCGATATCTACCGGGAAATATCGAATTGTTTTCTTTTACTTCTCGCTGCTAATTGCGAGCGTCGTTAAACGAGACTCTTGGCCCATTCTTCGAAAATATCTTCGCCCTCCGAACTTCCTTCCGCAGGATCCTTGCTTTTCCATTTCGCTTTCTTCGAGAAACTCGTTGCCTTCGCCCCGTTTACTTTTCCAGTAGAAGCCCTTACAAAATATAAAATATCATACTACCCCAACATTTGTACAGCTCTCTCTCTCGAATTTTGTACTTCTGTAGCTCAAATAAGAGCACTCTGAAGTGGACACATCAGGATTTTTAATATTTCAAGATACATCGTAGCAAAGCTCGTTTCAGTATTCCTGTTTTACAAGTGCAAACTAGTTATAAACAAAGAGCATTACAGAATTTACGAATTGATAGTAGTGAAGATAATCATTGAAAATGCTATTTTGTTTAGAAGAGACATTTGTTTGTGTTACAGGCGAAACGCGGTGGGTGTGGTTCTGTCTGGATTACTTCTCCGATTTTTTATACGTGTTGGACATAGTGTTTCACATTCGAACCGGATATTTGGAGGATGGCGTGTTGCAAACTGACGCGACTAAACTGCGGAATCATTACACGAACAGCACCATATTTTACATGGACATCCTGTGCCTGCTGCCACTCGACTTTTTATACTTATCTATAGGATTCAATAGTATACTGCGAAGTTTTAGACTTGTGAAAATATATCGGTAAGTGACACTTCTAAAATAATATTAACCCCTTGCCCTACGATACATTTTACGGTTTCAGTGATTAGAACTTTTTCGTAGATCGTGAATTTCTAAAAAAAAAGGAGAAAACATATTTATAAGCTGTACATTAACAAAACCAAAATAGAATTTTATTTCGGTTATAGGAAATGAATGACATACATTTTTATTAGAATCTGTTCAGAATCTTCATCGCGAGTCAGACACGATATTGTAAGGCAAGAGGATAATAACATCGGAATTTCATTAAATCCTTCAATCGGTTATGATCGGTTAAGATTCTATTCATGACATTCTTTAATCCGTCTACAATTGTTGTCTTCAATAATGGTCGAGTTATAATTAGTTACTAGATATATCCTGTGTAGTTTCATTCCGCTAAGACGCCAGTAATTATGCAGCGAATAATCAGGAATAAACAAACCGTGGTGATCTCGTAAACATTCTTCGGCAACTATCCGTCCCCTATGGTTAAGCGAAAATTCCACGGGCTGAAGAAATTCGCCGGCGCAATATTTTAATAGGAATTTTGGAATTTATCGCCGGGTTATGACCACCACGCTGGAATCTCATCCAATCTTCTTTGTCCATTGTCACGCAGGTTCTGGGCGTTCATGGATAGAACTGAGCGACACACGAACTATCCGAATTTATTCCGCTCCACCTCCTTGATACATTATTTACTGGTGATCTTTCACTGGAACGGGTGCCTCTATCACATTATTTATAAGAACAACGGCTTTGGCAGTAAGAACTGGGTGTTCAGCGACTCCGAGACGGCGGATGTTGTCAAACAATACTTGCAGAGCTACTATTGGTGTACGTTGGCCCTGACGACCATCGGCGATTTACCACGGTACGTATCGTCTCACCCTAAATTTCGAAAATTTCGTTAAACTATCCCTGACCATTCACTGTGGTGCCATTTCTTCGAGAGCTAGCCAAAATTGAATTTTCCGAAGCACGTATACAGGGTAGACCAATCACTTTCACCAATAGTTCCGTTATCTGTAGTAATATGGAAAAATATGTACATAAAATTGGGAAATATTGTGATGCAAACACTTTTTTATATTATGTAATTGCAAGTAATTTTACACCGGGTGAGTCGGAAGGAATGGACCAAACTCTAGGAGTGGATTGTACAGAGGAAAGTAATGTAAAAAAACTCATTTGTTCTTATCCGATTTTCATTTGTTTTCATTTTATGGGATTCCAATTAAACAAAATTTCATACATTAACATTTCGTTTATCATGGTCTTATTTTAATAAAAATGTTCAGAAGTCTCTCTCTCTCTCTCTCTCTCTCAATGGCGAAACTTTCGAACATTTATTAAAATAAGTCTATGATAATCGAAATGTTGATGTATGAAATTTTGTTTGATTGTAATCACGCTATAAAATGAAAACAAATGAAAATCGGATAAGAAAACATACGGGTTTTTTACATTATTTTCCTGTGTACAATCCACTCATGGAGTTTGGTCCGTAATTTTTCCCTTTGCGAAAATGTTCTCCGCGGCTTTGTTAAGGAGTTATTAACGAGAAACACGGACCAATCAGAGCAGGGCTATTGCAAACGGGTTCCGACTCGGCAACAGGTCCGTCTGAGCGTGGCCCTGGCATTGGCCGAGCCGGAATACGTCTGCTGCAGGCGCGTTTTGATTCGTCCGTGGTGGTTTTCATTAATATCTCCAGAACGAAGCCGCGGAGATCATTTTCGTAAAGGGAAAAGTTACTTGGACCCACTTCAGAAATCATCATTCATATATATCATTTTTCCATATTGTTACAAATAACAAAAATATTTAAGATGGCCAAAGTTATTGGTCCACCCTATATTGGAGTTTGTTAAGAAAGCAAATGTCATGGTTCAGTAATAGGAAGCCTATGCAATAATAAAACATTAACGAACGCGTTTTAATAATATTAAACATGCGCGCTACGAAAGAAAATTTTCTGCCAACCTGATATGAACAATTTGGAAGCAGATTCATCTACAACAGCGCTATCGCAGTTCGATCGCGACCGTAGTTCGAGGCGATTGCGATTCTGAGCGGGAAGTTCGAAAAAGATCGAACAATACCGGTTTGTTAGGTTGAAGGCGCTAACGTTCGGAATTGTCCTTTATTTTCAGGCCGAGGAGCAAAGGCGAATACTTGTTCGTAATAGCTCAGCTGCTGTTTGGACTGCTACTGTTCGCCACCGTGCTCGGGCACGTGGCCAACATTGTTACTTC
Organism: Lasioglossum oenotherae; assembly: GCA_028455765.1. Classification (NCBI taxonomy): domain Eukaryota; kingdom Metazoa; phylum Arthropoda; class Insecta; order Hymenoptera; family Halictidae; genus Lasioglossum; species Lasioglossum oenotherae. The sequence continues at coordinate 124,922 of CM052292.1, read as the reverse complement.
CGTCAGCGCGGCCAGGAAAGAGTTCCAGGGTAAGTGAAAACCGAATCCAATTATTTCCTCGTGCACCTGATTCGTTTCGATCAGCTAGAGAGAGAGAGAGAGAGAGAGAGAGAGAGAGAGAGAGAGAGAGAGAACCGGTTGCAGCTCGCAGCTTTGCGGCTCTAGCCGCCGCGCCGCGCCGGTCTAACATAAGCTCGCGATTGTTTTCCTTAGGCAATCCAATGAACGCGGTTGATTGCATGTTCTTCATATTGAAGAAAAGTTTGTATCCCGATATTCTATCGACGAGTCCCGGACTTCAGGCTTTTCAAAATGATTATTTTACGTTACTTTATGGAAAGAACACAAGGACGTATCTATCCAAACTTTTTAGTAATTCTTTGACAATAAGTACTCATAGAAATAAATTTGTTGAATAATTCCTCGTGTATGCATTTTTACAATCTTAATACTTTATCTACCAGAAGCCTATTAATGGGATTTTCAATAACAATGCTATACCAAAAGAAAGCACAGAAATTTTCTTTTACATTGCAATCTTAAATACAACTATTAGATGAAGTTATTGAGTGTCACGTTAGTTCACAATGAAAATTGCTGTTGCTATTGTAGGTTCCATTGAAAAGTGTTTAGTCATTGATTTTTCAAAATGATGCAATAATCACTGGTCTAGTGGTAAACACTTTTAAGAAGCGAGAACTTTTAGAGCGTGTACTGTGTTTTGGGTCTAACAATGTGCTACGAGTTCTATACAGGATGTCTCAAAATACTATTTAATTGAAAGTGGTGATTCCCCTGAGGTTATTTGAAGTAACTTTCTCCTTTTCGAAAATCTTCTCCGTGGCTTTGTTAAGGAGTTATCCACGAAAAATACGGAAAAGTCATAGCGCGTCGACAAGAGGCGGATTTCGTCTCGGCCAATGCCAACGCTGCGCTCAGCGCCACCTGCCGCCTCTGATTGGTCCGTGTTTCGCGTTAATAACTCTTTAACAAAGCTGTGGAGAACATTTCCGCAATGGGAAAAGTTACTTTAAATGGCATAGGGAATCACCTTATTCAAGAAAGTATGTACAACATTTTTGGGACACCCTGCATACATGTTCACTGACTTCTATGCCAACGAAGAGTAACGATAAGAAGTTCGCAAGCACTTCGACTTTAAAAGTGCAACCACCCCAGGAATACTATTATCGGTCACGCTATTGGCGGTCAATGTTGCTGTCGTTCAAACTTCTTCTCAGTGAATTATTGCCAGAAATTTCAATAAAGCGTCTATAATACGAAAAATTTAAACTTTCCGACACGATATAAATCACGCTGAGGTTTGCACAAGAGAGTCCTTTATTTAAAATCCCAATATATTTTATTAGTTTAATAATAAACAGGAAAACTGTCCTATAATTAATAACAGGACTCAAGTGCTAGGACAGAGAAATTCGCGAATAATGGAACAATCGCTTTTCTCATACTAAATTTCATAATGGGAGCTTCAAAATTCAAAGGAAGTAAATGATAATACTACAGAGATTAAACAATAAGATATTACACATTTCTACACTAAATAATCAAATTATGGAAATGTGGAATTCTACAGACGAAAATATAACGGAGAATTTAGCGACATCGCGAAACAGCGTTCCAAATACTGCGAAAATTTTATGAGTCTGCAAATTATTTTATTTCGTGCATAATTTTCTATTCTACAATTATAAAAATGGAAGTAAATTCAAATATACTTCTCCTTTCAATAAGTTTAATAAATCTCTAATAATCTAAGTTCTTCTTATTTCTATGTATACAGTTTTGTTTTCCACTCATCCATTTCTGCCAGAAGTAAAAAATCAATACAATTTCATTTACATTAATTTCCTTGATCCGCTTATTCTAATATAAATAAAAAAGCAGTATTGTTATCATTATGGATCATGAATGTCTCCACAGAGGAGCCAGCAGAGTGCAAAGGGTTAATATGTATAACAGTCCTGTTGGAATGGTAAGTGCTACATAATTGATTGGAAAGGGAGTGTTTGGTGTTTCTCTCTGGCAAGGCAAATGTTAACTCTGGGAGGTAGGGAATCGGAATCAAGTAGAACAATTAGCCGTAATTAAATGTAAATAGAAGTTACTAATAGGGGAAAAATAATATCGGGGGCAATGTTTCGCTGCAATATCTTCTGTGGATAAATATACCCTGTGGTCTACGAATTAACTATTTCTAGAAGCTTCACGAAAAGGAGTTTCAAACAAAAATTCATTGCGTCAGGAGCAGAAGTACAGATATGAGAAAAATTTGGGAAAGTGCCACTTTTCTACTTAACATACAAAAATTACAAAACCCTGTTTTTAGGAAGAAAGTTATTTCAAATATTAATTTCAACATTATTTAAAATATCAATTTTAAAATAAATTTTTCACACATGTTGTAAGCTATTAAATCTAAATTTTGGAAAAATCTCAAGTCGTTTGTTCCACTTTTGAAAAAGTTACTCTATTTGAACCCTAAACTTATCAAAATGACAAGGTTGTGTTTGTGTAAAGTTTTTATAATTTTTATATATTACATATAATATTAAGTAATATTAAATAATTTGGTAAAAATTCTGCAGTGTGTAAGACAGTTACGAATATTAGAGAGAATAACACGTAGAGAGGACAACGATTCATCTACAATCTACACAATTATAGTAGAGAGAGGATTTCTGTCAGGTACAAATAGTGGGACAATAACTGGACACAAGATGGAAGCAGAATTAACAGAAGTCGCATTTTTTAATATTCTGTGGCTCCTCAATTGTGAAATAAAAAACTTGAAACCGTTCATTTAGTGTTAAAGGTTGCATGGAGACGTTTGGCAGACTCCGTTGAAATATCAAGGTTATGAACCACCCAGTATAATGTCGCATTACGCTCCTGTGCTCGAAAGATCGACTTCCAGAGTTGTCCCTGATTAATTACCATGGCTTTATTTATAGTTGCTTTTCAGGAGCTATCGGATCGATAAGGAATAAACGGCGCGGATGTTGGTCGCTTTGTTATTGTCCGTCCCCGGGGTTCATTCGTGCTCCCCGAGCTGTTCATCGGAAAATACAGTTCTTGCTCGAGTTAATCGGCGTTCCACTCGTGGAACACGAAAAGTCTTCCGGCTAGGAGGATTCCCGATGTGCTCGCGACACTGCGCTCTCGTTGCTGCCGCGCGCCGTTCATTGGCAGGTTTTAAAACGTGACAAGGCTATTGGTACGCAAACGTGTCGCGAATCAATCCGAACAGTCGAACGGTTAACAATGTTACAAAGCCACCGAGGCAGCTTTTGCGTTCGCCATACACACGGCTGGAACTTCAATTTCAAAATTCCTAACAACCCTTACACTTGATCTCTCGCTCTTGCTCCCAAACAGCCACGGGAATTTTCAGCTGAATCCGCAGGGAACGTCACTCCACATCGGCAATGCGACTAAGCTTTCAGCACGAGATATACATAGGGTGGTAATCAAAATATACAGCGCGACAACTGCTAATGCAACTAGCACTCACATTCGTTCAGGTCCAATCTTTTTGGATTGGAGTGATCAGTAGACTGCGTATCTTTATGCATTTACAGCAAAATTGAGTAGCTGAAATGCAAAATTGTTGAAAAATTTTGAAAATTGAAGATGTCAATATATGATTTCTCCTTTATTAAAATCATTAAAGAAATAACATTCAATTTAGTTTCTATCCGCAGTCTAGTTATCAGAATCCCTTTATTTATTTTATGTTTTGTTTTTTCTAACACATTATGGTTGTATCGTTCATATTCATTCTTTTAGAAGAAATGGATAGTTTTGACTCGTGCACTGTGATCGTCGATTTTAATCAAACTTTTTTCTGGTGAATCTAGAGCAAAAATAAGCAGATTCATGTGTGAACGTTTTTAACAATGCTTATTATTTATAAAGATAAATCAGAGAGAATATCTTGATATACTTAATTCCTTAATCATATCTTAACTTTTGCGGGCTTTATCTGATCTCGGTACTCTTGGTACGCAACAAAATTGATGTTGGACAAATTTATTTACATTAATAAAATATATATAACCACAAAACCAGGTTTGCTTTGCACTGTACATTTCCTGCACAAAATATATAGCTAGTTGCACTATTGACAACCCCATCAATAAATGAATAGTAAGATTAGAAAAAAAGAAAACAATGTTAAAGAAAAGAGAAATAAAAAAATGCAGACTTAAAACTCCAAATAAAAATTATAAATTGAAGTAAAAACCACCCTCTACCACCCTCACTACCATAGCTGTTGCGATAGATATTTTCTGGATATCATAAAATTAAATGTTAATTATCTTTATAAATAATGAGCATTGTCAAAAACGCTCAGACATGAGTCTGCATATTTTTGCTCTAGATTCGCCAGAAAAAGTGTCATTAAAATCGACACCGTTGAGACCTCTCCTTTGTAAGTTTAGATACACTAAAAAGAAATTAAACACGTTCATGTTTTTTATAAACGCATTGGAAAAATTTCGTGTGTCTGGTGCATTTGATAACTCTCCCGAGTACATTAGATTGAAATATATTATGATAAACGATCTACACGAGTTGAATTGAAATAAATCGCATTAAATGATTTGAATAAGTTGAATTTAAATAAATCGTACTAAACGATTTAAGTAAATTAAATTTTGATAAATCGTGTGAACCAGCAACGCGATGGATTATTTATTTGGAAATGTTTCCGGTCCTCGAAGAGGTGTTGTCACCCGGCGAATAAAGCTCGCATTCATTAAGGGTTTACATTAATACTGCAATTTTTAATTTGCGTCTGGGAACGTTATTTGCGATTCACCGGAAGATGACTGTATTTACCGCGAGCGTTTCCGGCCCGCGGAGGGGTTAATATTGTAAATGTAATCCCGCGGAATCCGCAGAAACGTGAAACGGTCCGTGGCGATCTCGTAATGGCGTGCTTCTCATTCTTACAATTTCCTTCGGGGAATTGGACTACATTTTAACGCGGTGACGCTGATGAAATATTTTTCGTTTTCTGTCGACCGTATCTAAACTCGCTCGTAGCAGTGGACATCTGCGATTTTACTTTCCAAAAGTGCTTTAATCGTTAGGTGGCGATTTCGTTTGATCCTCTGCTTTGGGGCGTGCTGCAGTGTTTCCATGTATTTTGACTCTAGTCAAACAGAATTATTCTTTGAAATAATTCTAACTAAAACTGTTAATAGATAATATTCCTTTTAAAAAATTACACAACTTTACCCTTTAAATTATTCCTCTAGCTGTAACAGTTTTCAAGATATTCGATAAAATATGTCTAAGATTTTTTAAACATTAATTACGATCCAATTTGCAACGTTTGGTAGGTTCTAATCAGAGTCACTGGATGACGCTTTGCGACACAAAACTATAAATTCTTGCTACCATGAAGAATATTGAATGTATGTGTTCGTGTCATTTAAGGAACATTTGAATAGCTATAATTTGCAATAATGTCATTAATCAAAGATGAAAAAATTCTACAGTATTCTTCAAAGATTGATAAACAAACCCGTAAAGTTTAAACTTGACATGTTCATTAGCTTTGTTTTTTAAAATTCAACACTGCACTATTCCATGATTAAATGAAAGTAGAAAGATTGTATACATATACAGTGGTCGAAATTTCTATAAAGTCATCTTGTTTTTCATAGATATTTTTAAAATATCACCATTTTTTTGATTTATCGTATCTGGTCTTCTGCTTTGTAGACACTCGGATAGAGGGACTGCGTACTCTACACCGCTATGTTTACTATTTACGTTTTTCTTAATTTTTTTCTGTGTGGTGCAGAACACAAGTGCGAAGTTTCTTTAACGTCACTTAATGTTTCTCTGTATTCTGAGCAGAGAATTACGGAAAACTGCAAATATTCTAAAAGTATTAGTTTTAGAACTCACAGAAATCCTGTTTGTTATAATTTGATTCACGTGTATGAGAATGCCGAGAGGAAAAGTACTAACAAGTGAAGAAAACGCATCAATCGATGCTTATAAAGATATGGCCTGCTCTAATCACGCAATTGCTAAGAAAACTAATCGGTCATATACTGTGATTAATAATTATATCAATTTACGTGAAAATTACGGAAAAAAATCATCATAAAGGTAGTAATAAAAAATAGTCAAAGAGACAACATTCAATATTAATGAGGTCTGCAGCTAAGGAAAGGAAAAATGCAGCACAATTTCGAGCTGAATTAGAGCTCCCAGTAACAACAAGATGTGTGTAACAACTTTTAAATTCTTCTGGACCAAAATACAACGTAAACCAAGCCTTAAAGAAGTACATAAACCGGCCCGCATTGATTTCGCACGGGCACAAAACACAGTGACTTTATAGAAATTTCGACCACTGTACATACGTACAACACTAATCATTGTGATTGTTTCTTCGTATTTAATTTCTCAAGCATGTGAAACAAACGTTCGTATAATAGAGGTTTCTAATTTTTAATCATTTTTACAATAAATAAATTCCACGCTTTCGTTATATTTCGTCAATCAATCCAGAGACTACCATAACAGGTTTCATTATCTTACTAACTCTATTATTTGTAACGGAAAACAGTTGTTAATAAATCCTTAAGGGTATTGCGTGGGTGACAATATAGTAGACATTTTTTCGTCGGTAAAAGGCTTTTGTGCGCACCTAATATTTTCTTTATAGATTTTTTTGTCGATACGAATGGTTTTAACGAGCAATAATACAGGGCCGATCAACATTAAATAAAGCAGTAACAACAAAGATAAAAGAGCACAATGCGGCGTTTAACTTTTTCCCCTATGTTTTCGCGGCGTGTGTACAGTATCGACCGAATATTTTTGGTGGCAGAGCACGCACTGGACCAAATGTTTATAGCGAACATTGGTGTCAAATGAACAGGTGGTAACAGAGTCCGCACCGAATAGTTTCATCTGGTTACATATTCATATAAATCCTTCATCCACCGCGCACTTTTAGTAGGAATTCATGTATAACAACAATCTCCTGAGATCTTAAAATCAAAAATCTCACTCCACAAAAAACAACATTTCTTTTTATCCAATCGAATAACAATATTTGATAAATTTAGTGGAAATACATACATTCAGTGGAAAACTTAGTGACGTGTTTCTCTTTCTGTGTTGTTATTTATAATAATTATTTCTGTATTGTATTTATACAAATTTATTATTTTATATGGGCGAATCCGAGGAATTTGATATCAAATACTGTTTATTTCGCGAGTGATTTTAGTAAATTGACAATAAAATGAAACAGTGTGAAGTTTAATAAAAAATGTTGTAATTCATCATTTTTAACAATATCGAAGCTTGTAAAATGCAGAAAGAAAAATAAAACTCTGTCGTGTAATTGCAGTTCACACGTTCCGTCGAAACAAAGATAAAATTACTTTTCACAATGTTGCGGTATTCTACATAATAATGACATGAATTCCATCCAAAAATTTCTATTATTAACAGTATGTTACTGATTTTGTCGAATTTTCCTGTAATATTTAGGGGTTATTTTCCCTGTCAAAGCAAAGATTCAATTAGTTTCTACAATGGTACCTTGTTCTACATATACACTTATACATATACGATTTTTAAATTTACCATTCTTTTACAATTTTACATATTCTACACATATGGTCACGTATACAGTATCTACATATACAATTTTACATATTCTACATATACAGTTACACACACAGTTTCTACATATACTTATAATTTTTTATAATTTTACTAACCACGTATCGAAGAGTGACATCTTTAATCTTCAGAAATAGACAATAGCTCTTAATGAAAAACCCTTTACATAATTATATGAATTCCTCCGAAACATTGCTAGCAGAATGTGACTGTTTTCTCGGTGTAGTCGAAGTTAAGCATCGGGAAAGCATACAAAAATATATATCGATCTTTGAAGCCATGAACGTTGAATTCTTCCATAAAAGACTGTCTCGAGGGTCAGAGACTAAAAATACTCCTTGTTTCATTTCTCTTTACGGGGGTCTTAAAAGAAGATCAATAAGCACTCCTCTCGAGTCTGTGGAGCGAGCGAAGGCAGCCTGTTAGTTAAAACAAAACTTTTTCTAAGCGAAGAGAAATTATTCCGTTAGAGTGTTAGAGTATTCAATGCGAGGAACTACCTTTAGAAAATTTGTCTCGAAAACGATGCGCACAGCTCGTTAGTAGGAAGATTGATATTTTCTCCGATTCTCGCGGCCCAGAAACCGCAATTAACTAAAATTTATTATTCTCGGCTGGTATTGATAGCTCCTAGAATGTTATTCGGACGTAATTAACATTCGGAGAATATAGGTGATACGAAATGTAAGTTAATGAATCTTCAAACGAGAGCACTATTAATCTAGCGGTTTTCATCCAGTATTCGAGTGAATGTCACTGATAAATGGCCAGCTTTGACACTGGCGGATCATATTTCTAAACGCTTCAAATTTTTTAGAAATATTCTCCGCACATCTTCTTATTCAATTTATTCTCATTTCATTTAGTTTAACTTCGAGCACTCGAAATGTAACTCAAATTTTGTTTCTGTTTATCTAAACTGCTCATTTCCAACATTTAACAACTGTTGTCCCTTGCTAAAATTTTTATTATTAATTTTTAAACTGCTAAAATACCAACGAATAAAAATACTTTTCACTACAGAATACATCTATGTAGAACACTTCTAATTACAGTATACAAGCCGAAGCAAACTACGATGGCATCTATTATTTTTTAAAAGCCCTGTGTCACATTGTCATCTACATGACAGCAAATTTTTCTTTGTATTTTTAATATCATCAATTATGCAGGTACCCTTTTCGCATTGAATGTGAAGAATTAGTTCATTAACATCAATATGGGTTGCAAAAGTTTTCACGTTGTTAACACACAGTTTTGGAACATTATTGTTTACGAAAATGATTAAGCTGTTTTAAATATCAAACTATTGTTCAAGAAAATAATTAGTCTTCTAAATGTCCGATCATTATTTAAGATAATAGTTAAGGCTCTTTAAACACGAAGTTTTGTTCTGGGAAATAATTAGGCTTCTATTTAGGATCTGATATTTATCAGATCATTAATTAAGATAATGATCAAGCTTCTCGTAAGCATCAGATCATTATGTAAGAAAATGCTCTACAAATTACTCTGCTTCACTTTAATTCATAATAAAAATAAATCTTTACTTGTACAAATGACTGTTAAATAAACCGTATGGAATGAAGTACTAGTTCCTTTATAAAGTTTAAAAAATAGCCCCATTGCATAGTGTAAGCAATTATATTTTTTAACGACAGCTCCGCTTTTCATCCATACGATATAGACATTTGTCAACAAAAACAACATGCCAAACATTTTTTCCAGGACAGTCTCGCATGTTTTCATGAAACTTGGACGTATATTGTTCGAGGACATGTTCCCTCGCGAGAGTAGAAAATATCGTTCTAATAAAGTTCTATTGTTTGACATGAACAAAACAGCATAAAGCATTTAGGTAATAGGAAATCTGTGCGTAGAAGTAGGCAGCTGACAGTTCGTTGACCCTCGGCTTGCATTCTGCTGTGGTGAGCCACAATACACCAGGTGGCTGGCCTTGGCTAGGCCAATACTAATTTCGTTAATTATGCGCCGCCATGTTACGACGTTAAGGCTGGTCCAGCCGCTTGACTTTCGAGCAGAATTTTGGGAGACGCGGCAACCATCGTTGGATGGCTTCGATGAATTCGACCGAGCCAGGAAGCCAAAATGAAAAATTAGACTTTGTTTACGAAAGTTGAACGTTGTAATCGCTGCGTGCTGCAACGAATCCGTGGAACTTTCTCATTGAATTAACCCCTTGGCTACCACGGAGGAGATATCTCGCGCCCCGATATTTCCCGATAAACGCTTTTGGCGAGATATCTCGCCACCCACCTAGCACCAATATTTCCACGCTATAGACAAATATATTTTATACTATATTCTGATTTGTAAAAGGAAGAAATGTATGAAATCTTTATCTCGGGTAAAATGACCGAACAGAACAGAAAATATTTCGTTTATAATGTCAAACCACTGGTGCTAGGTGGCGAGATATCTCGCCAAAAGCGTTTATCGGGAAGTATCGGGGCGCGAGATATCTCGTCCGCAGTAGCCAAGGGGTTAATAATTATTTAAATAAAAATAAATTTTTTAAAAACATCACGTTTTTAAAATGGACTAAAAAGTATAAAATAATTTTTCCTAGCCCCCTACACACTCCTAACCACGTACAGATAATCCTGAAAATTTGTGATTGTGAATTTTTAACAGCTACGCAAATACTTGTAAGATTTAAAACGAAAAACGTGGGGGGCAAGATAATAGTAAGGGGTGTAAAGAGTAGCAGCCGTTGAGAAATCTCACACAACAGTTCATATCATTTGCGAAGCAATAAAATTTTTAGTAATTTGGGTGAACTATTCATGCATCAATTATCTATTGCATGCGCCCCACGTTTTTCGTTTTAAATCTTACAAGTATTTGCGTAGCTGTTAAAAATTCACAATCACAAATTTTCAGGATTATCTGTACGTGGATAGAAGTCTGTAGGGGGCTAGGAAAAATTATTTTATACTTTTTAGTCCATTTTAAAAACGTGGTGTTTTTAAAAAATTTAATTTTATTTAAATAATTATTTTCTGCTTTTTAGTTTTGTATGTGTGAAAATTTACAATCGATTTTGAACATTTTGATGAGATTATAACAGAGACATGTAGTAAATTTCAGACGGTATTCCAACCGCGTCCTATCGAAAACAAACGCCGTGGTAAAATATCAAAGATACATGTTCGACCGAAAATCTCGGTGTAACTGTCCTTTCGATTGGTAAACAAACATGATAGTATAATAATACGTAGTAACATTGTAAAGACCGCACGGAGCTCAAACGCACACTGAGCTCCTTCGGTGCGAAGCGGGTCAGTGGAGTGGGGATGAGTCAGAGTGGGAACGCGTAGTGGAGTAGGGAGCGCTGTCGCGCGGTTGGCGATGACGTAGGTTTCGCGGGGAGGTGAACAGGTAAATATTTAATTGTTATTTCTCCGAAACGGATAGACTTATTAAAAATTTTTTTTGAATAATGCATTGTCATCCAGTTCTGAGCTATGTTTAAAATTTCAAGCCTCTAGCTCATCGGGAAATTAGTTTAAAATCAATTGCAAAATTTGCCACCGAACAGACAAACAAACAAACAAACAAGAAAGCGAGCTAATAAAAACGTGGTAATAAAAAATAATTTCTTGCGATTAAACGCACGGACTGGTTCAACTGGCTTGAACGATTAGGTGATAGTTTGTCAATTTGCAAGCTTTTACTCTCTCGATGTCTGTGTGAAAAAATTGCGGTAATTAAAAGCTATAGTTAAGTAACAATTTAGCTTCTTTTTAATTACTTAAGTAGAATTTATTTCTATGTTTTTTTAATTTATATCTCAACCGCGTAACTTGTATAAAAATTATAAATTCTACATTATTTTTATGTGGTTTATGAACTGCTGTTATTTCGTCACATAATATGATGCGTATTATAATTTATTTTGACCGCAATCATCAAATTCTGATATTTATGCAAGTGCTACTCGCAAAAATAGAGAAATATTGATTAAATACAGAATTCCTTGGAATATAATACGATCTCATATTATTAGGATATGATTTATAAACCTTAATTCCATTACATAATATAATTCGTATTATAATTTAATTTAACCGCTATCCTCAGATTGCGAATATTTATGGAAGTATTACTAAAAAATAATCCTAAAAATTTATGAAACATTTACATATGAAATATAATACAGCTTCATATTATTCTGACAAGTTTTACCAACTCTTATGGTTGGTCTACAATTTCTACGTGTTATAATAATTTGTTTTGACTATAATCGCTGTGCTGAGCTTTATGCAGAACTCACGAAATTCCCCCAAAAATGCTAAAATATAACATCTCACAGAATGTAGAGTTCCACATTATTCTTATGTAAATGACCAACTGTTAATATATTTCACGTAATCTCAGATTTTATACATGTATCTGTGAAACTGTAAATTTGCATAAAAGTCCCTTCTCTAACAATGGTACCTACATTTTTATCTGACTGATTCCAATCTTATTGCCTTTCAAAAGTCCATTTCTTATGGCGCTGATATTAAGCACATTGCTGAACTTTATGCGTATTTATGGTGCATAAACATCTGCAAAAAGCTATGAAATTTCAGCTCCAGCAACATTTTACAGCATACCTTTTATTTTTCATTCGCACATAAAACATACTACATAAATGTCCATGATGACCAATGAAACAAGAATAGCCATTTTGATAAACATGAACTATTACAATGAATCAATGAGTACTTTGATTATTACAATTATTATAATTAAAATTTTAGTTTTAACAGCAAAATTATGTAGACACTTTGGGGTGCAAGAGGGTTGGAAAAGTCGTGAATTAATTGAAAAAAATTGTCATGATTGTTGTCTCGCCAATTGCAAACTGCCATTATTCGTACATATTTGAAAATTCATTTTTAACATAAAAATAACTTCAAATCTTCGAAATGCAAGAAGGTTAAAATGATCGTGGTCTAATCACTATAATGAATAAATAACGAATAAATAACTTTGCTCTTGTAAAATTTGTATAATTGTCGGTTCGTCAGCCACCGTGTTAAATATAAAACAAAAGCCGCACGTAAACTGCTTCACTTGCGGCAATAAAAACGACCATAACTAGTTTGATGTGATTCCGTGGGCGTGTCAATTCTCTAACGAACTGCTCCTTCCATTCGGTACACACACATAAGTCAATACGTTTGAATGGAAGGTTCATTGTATGTACGTAGCGGCGGAAAGATTCAATCTTCTGTTGCCGTTGGCAGTGGCCCATTCAAATGCAAAATGGAAGCTCAGATGCCTCGGGCCGAAGCATTTTCTTTTTTTTCGCCAACCTAAATGCCATGTGGATAGTATCCACGTTTGCCCAAACTTTAACGCTTTACATTTTCTCTGTCAACAAACCGCTGTGCATCTAGATACATTTGAACTTCACAATTTCCGGGTACTTTTGCATAATGTATTATTCAATACACATTTCACAGTTAATTAATATTCTGTGTTCATAAACGAACATCGGTAACCTGGACATTCAAACGTCCTGGAAAAGCATTTCTGTGTTTACAACAAAAGTATAGAGTTCTTTATTTGTCTGGGTTGACGATTTTTTAAATCTATAGACAACGAAGAAATTTTCTTTTGATATACATATACACCATAGGCCCGGACAGCTTCTTCCGCGCTGTCGCTTCACAACTCCTACTACAGTAAATCCTATATAAACGCAAAAAAGCTATACACGATAAACGCAAAAAAATATCCCCTCCACGGTAATAATCTAATCTCGGCTCGGGTATATCGGTGTGAACCACTACTAATGTGACGCGGAGAGTCGCAGACGTCGGCACAGTTCAAAGGCCCGTGCGATTACAATAAGACCAAACACGATATAATTTCAACTGTATTTAGTGTTTTAATTGACGATTAACGTTTCGGGCGCAGGGAAGGACAGTCTATGGGAAAGAAAGAGCCGCGGAGAATCGCAGTCGCTTCTACCGCGCCTTAGTCTCTCTTTACACGTGCTGTCCTTTACGTTCGGCTCGGCCTTTAAAGCTCAAAAAAATAGTGTCCGTTTACGATAAATGCAAACGCGAATCACCCTAACTAGGCTTTTTCGCTTATAGAGGATTGACTGCAAATACCAATCTACCGTCTACGGTCTTAGTGGGGGATGTTGAGTATGCTCATGGCAGAGTTGGGCAAAAATTTAATCAACGATGGACGAATAAATTTCTACTTCAATTGTTAGTCGCAATTAACAATTTATCTCCTAGTTCAGTCATTAATTGCAATTAACAATTAATGTCCTAGTTTAGTCGTTAACTGCGATTAACGATTAAATACTTATTAATTGTTAATTGCGGTTATCGATTAAATAGTTATTAATCGTTAATTGATAATAACGGTTATATTTCTACTGTAGTGGTTAATTGTGATTAACGATTATTATTAACGATTACATTCCTTTCAATTGTAATCGTCAATCGGATGATTGATTAATGATTAACTGCTGAAATTTCGAAATGAAGAAAATGTAAACTGAGTTTAGGTATATTGTCATTTGGTCTATAATACAAACACTGTTTACGTGCTCTTATGTTTTTTTCGATGATTTCTTTTTTTAATCAACGATTGATGATTAACTTCATCAACCGATTGAATCATTCGTCGATTTTTAATCGTACACATTAATCAATCAATCTTGATAAAAATTTTAATCGATTAATGTCCAACTCTGGCTCATGGTGATGGAATGGGATAGTGGGAAGGGGAGAAGGCGGAATGGGAAAATCGACCGTTTTTGGCCGATTCTGACGACATTAATCCTGACATACACAGTGGATCCCAGAAGTGTTTATATTTAAACCGTGATGGTTTCGCAAAAAATGGTCGTACGACAATAAATTCGGGCCAATTTCAAAGCTGGAAGTCTCTAGTTTCATAAGCCACATTCATTTTATTCTACGATTTTCTTCGTGCTATAGGGGACGAGATTTGATTACACGTTTTTCTCGGAAATTCTATACTTTTAAACGTCTGTGAAAATTTGGAAACATTTTTCTCGAGACTGAAACTATCATACATTTAAAGATTGAAGCTTCCTCTTCACAACAGTACTTTGAAGATTGATGTACGATTTTTTTTAATAAAGAAAATAATTATTAAATGAAGATGAATTGAATGAAGTTAGTCGTGGTAGGCAATATAATAAAATGTTCGTTTTTTAAAAATGCTAGTCACCGGAACTAGACAGGAGGCTTCCGTCCTAAAATTCCGTTTGTCATTCAGTTTTGTTGCAACACTTTTATTTGCCTTTGCTGGCAGATTCTCAAATCTTTTATTTAACTTTCTCCCTGGCACAGGTATTTCCACGACAATAAATAGCGGCTCAGCTGGGTTTACACTGGATCCACCATTCTTTATTTACGTATCCGCCTTCATACAACAGAATTTTTCATACTAGCATTGAAGGATATTACTAGGGCTGTAACTTTCCTTCGAAGGTCGAAGATTTCGAAGCTCCGAAGCTTCGAATTTCGAAGCTTCGATTTCAGAAACTTCCGAAGTTTCGAAGTTTCGAAGTTTCGAAGCTTCGAAATCTTCGACCTTCGAAGGAAAGTTACAGTCCTACTGAATACGTGAGTTTTGTCAAGCGCCAAGCCTGTCTTGTCTTTCTTTTCATTTAGTCCGCGATATCCGATTTCACCGAATTTAATAAAACTCATTAAAATTTTGTTTGCAAAGTATTATTTTTTAAGTACATTCGTTTTTAAGTACATTCGAAATTTGTTAATAGAATGCACTCTTTTAAATTTAATTTAATTACGAAAAATCAAAACGGAAAGTTCAGTGTCAGTCACCCGATGACTGAAACTTAATATTTTTATTTATCAAAACTCGTGACATGGTATGGAACTCATAAGTTACAACTTCATACGTTTCGAAGACTTTGAAATTTCGAGCACTTGGAAGACTTCGAAGCTTCGGAACTTCGGAACTTCGAAACTTCGAAGTTCCCTTCGTTCCTTCGAATCCTTCGAAGCTTCGGAAAAGTTACAGCCCTAGATATGACACGTCTAAGTGGAAATAATGTAGGAGAGCACGAAAAAGCGGAAAATCCAGGACACATCCATGGTTCAATCCAGAAATTATTACGAGATGTCTAAAGACGAACGAAAATGTGAACTCGTCAAAATTGAATTTCTGACAGAAAATATTTTCACGTAGTTATGAAAAAGATAGCAAGTACAGACATACAGAAATATATCATTGTATAGTAAGTAACAATTAGACCGTGGATTTGTATGCAAAATAAAAATTGTCTACACTGACTGCAAGACACAGAAGTCACATATTTATTTATTTATTTTCTTAATAATTGTAATGACTTTAAAATAATATAACTGCATTTTCAAAGGACTCCGCACTAAACCACGTGAAATGGGTCCTCGGCGAAAATGGCTGAATTTGAAATATGTTGTACCTTTTGGGTCATTGAACAAATGTATGTCAGGCAAAATGTAAAAAAATGGACAGTATCGTTGTTGCAACCATTCAAAAGCCTGACATCAGACCAGCAAAAATATCACTTTCGGATCAATGCGGTTACCATTATAAGGGAACAATATGAATTTTTTTTTTAATGGTAACCGCATTGATCCGAAAGTGATATCTTTGCTGATCTGACCTTAGGCTTTTGAAGGGTTGAAACAACGAAACTGTCCATTTAAAAGGTACAACATGTTTAAAATTCAATCATTTTCGCCGAGGAGCCATCATTTCACGTGGTTTAGTGCGGGGTCCTTTGACCTACTACTCATTTCTGTCATGAATTAATAAAATCTGCAATCTAGAAATGAATAGTCATATGCCACACATATCATCTGCTTCCAATTGATTGATTCTAATTAATTATTAAACAAAGGATTAAATGTTCATATGAAATAATTAATATTGTAGTGATTATATGTATAAATTTGCATGAGTCATGAAGTGACATTAATATTATACAAAAAAAATTAATCTCGATCAAATCTGAATATAGTTAAATGTATTTAGTATTTAACAAAAGACCGACGCGTTACCAAACGTGACGGTGTAAACGAAATGTCAGATTAAAAATTTGCAATGAACACAATTCCGGCTGATTGAAAACTTCAAAATTCGTGGTCCCCTGATCAAAATTATCAATAATTTTCTTTCACTTCTTCTACGTCATTGCAATCCCGATTCAAAGTGAGTATACGCATTAGTAAATACGAATTTTTAAAAACTGCAATAATCTTACAACAGAACGTACGTTCTCTCTTCTCGATTTAAGTTTAATTTAAAGTTATGTGAGAAAGTAAATATACAATTTTCTAATAATCAACTCAATTATATTGCTATATAAAATTCCTCCCCTATTTTTGTAGTGAAAAATATTTACGTACGCTTCATAAATAGGGAAACAGTTTAATTAACAGATTTCTGAAATGCTTCTCTTTTTTTAAATTAATTATTTAGCATCGCATAAATCACTGATTTCGTTTTGTGCATCAGACGTGGCAATCTTTCTTATTGCATTTTTCTATGAATTTTTTCAACAATAAAATTTCATTCCTGGATGAATGATATATCTGACCAACATTCGCCATGAAAAAATAACAGAGTCCATAGCAGAGAAGATACTATTCCCAGAGTAGTTCTCGTTCTCCCCTTACGAAACACAGATCACTTTAAATGAAGGAGATCATGCAAATCCTTCACGAGTAAAAGCTAGTGACGATCGAAGCGTGTTGCGTTCTCAGAATGGCAGAACAGGAAAAACAGAGTGTCGAATCGGTTTCTAAGTCTATGTCTGAACGGGAAGTAAAGCCAGGAAAATCGCAGGACAAAGCCTTGCCCAATCCACTCGATTGCACCCCAGACTGCGTCTCTTCTGACACAGAGGACGATCCAACATTAGTTGTGCGTAGCCATTGTCATTTCATTTTAACATAAAGTCATATATAAACTTCTATGAACAAATAGAAAGTCACGTACAATTTATTTTATATGTTTCAAATTTTAACGCGTTCACTACAACGTTGACTACATACGAGCTACATAAGTAGAAAGTCATATCATTTATTTTATACATTTTAAATTTTAACATGTTGACGCCACGTGGGTGACACTGTTCTTAAACATTGATTTTTATTTAAATACATTTTATTAGGATTTTTAAAATGCAAATGTAGCTACTGCTATGGCAAATTAATTATTTTGATTTTTTTGGGGATTTTTTAGGGTATATTCCATATATTTTGCTGGGCCTTGGTTGTAATATTGGTTGGCCACAATCAAATCTTTTAAATTACCAATTATGATATATGTTTCTATGATCGTTTTGCATCTCTCAATTGTTCACCAATAATTTGTTAATATTTTGAATTTGAAAATTCATTGCTGATTTTAGATATTTACGAAACGAATGATAATGGGTTAGCTAAGGATGAGAATAACATAATGGTAGCGTGGTAGTATGAACTTATTTTAAGCATATAGTTGTAATAAAGGAAAATTACTGTACGAAAAATAACATTCAGACGTTTGAACACTGTACACTAATTTTTCACATGAAATTGCAAAGGCAGTGTTTTAATTCAAAGGAGAAAATAGGAAACACTGGTCTCTTCGACTGTACAATTAAAGTTTGAATAATATGAACAACGCTATTTCATTACTCTGTCGGCAATTATGACATTATTTACTCGGTGCCAATGCAGTACGTTCAGCTTGCACAAGTTCAAGTGCTTTTCTATTCACATGTAGAATTCTTTGTTCGAAGGCGCGGTCTGCCTCGAAAATTTCTATGAAACGTGGACTTAAAAATTTAATGCTCCGATAACTTTACATGCCGGCGTATTAATTGAATTTTGTATTATACAATTGCATAATATTCTACTCTCTGTGAAGGTGGAATTTGCAGAAATTAGTTAGGTGAAATATAAAATAGCAAAAGGTTACAGAAATCTAAAAATATTGCCATTTTCAATGTATCGTAATTATTACGAGATGAAATTATTTTTGAACTCGGAACATGTTTATTTAGCAAAAATCTGAAAATATTGTCATTTTCAATGCAACTCGAAATCAATTTCGAACTCCTGCTTCCCATGATCGACGCAGAAAATTTTTATTTTCCATACAAATCAACTTTTTAGTATTTTAGAAAGTTTTGCTTGAAAATATTTCACAAAAAATTCCAGTTTATATTGTATGACCTAATTTTTTTTTATTCGGGAGCAAAATCGCGACTTTTCCGGTTCCGAAAAATGTGAAGTTCTGGGAAGTATGTCGATTATGGTACTGACGTCGGTTTTAAGTAAGATACGAAATGTTCCGTGCGAACGTACCGTGCTGCGCGGAATATTCGAGGCGGCGCGCTCGATACTCGAGGTAATTCAATAAATACTGCTTCTATTAAGGACTTCCCTGCACCGATGAGCACTAAATAATTCCAAAAGTTCCGCAAATTGCCAAGAGAGGAATTTCCCGGCCGAAATCTTCCCGATACGCCTGTATCGCGTACAACAAACTCCAGCCGAGTTCAGGCATTTTTCTGCAAGACTCGTAGCATCCGATAGCGAAAGCAAAACTGTGTAACTACTGGAATTCGAAAAATTCTGGACTGTACAGGGTATATAAAAAGTAATGGTCGTCCGTCCAAGAGGTGAATCTACACCTCTGGATCGATGAACATTTGCAGGAAAAACTTGCCGCGGAATTGTTTATAACAAAGAAAATTGTTCTAAAGTTTGTTTTTACATCAACACGTTCGATTCATCGAGAAAAGAAAATTTTTTTAAGAAACCATATGTCACACAAAAATTGTTATTGAGATATAAGCTGTTACAGTTTGTGCAAAATTTTATTGTGTGGAGTCATACGTATAGACAAAAGCGTACTACTAAAGTCCAACTAAAATTTAAAAGGATATTCGTCGCTGCTAATTCAGATGATAAATTTGAAGTTGCAAAATACGAAAGAAAATCTAATATCCATTATTATACATAAGAATACTAATCCTTCATTATAAAATACTAATGCAGCGGTTTCCCACCTGGAAGGCACAGACTATTGCTTGGGGAAGCGCCAAAATTTTTTAATAAAACATTAATTTGTAGTTTTGTTTTTCTTAAAAAAAGTTTTTGTCATCTAGAACGTGTCTATATTGTTACGTGCCTATTAAAACAATAAAATACAGAGACGTGTGGAAAAAAATTTATTTTCGGAGAGGCGTAGTAGCATAAAGGTTGGAAACCGCTGTACTAATGTAAAGTATAGTATAAACTTACAAATTTTTCAGAATCTTCTGTTCCTCCGTCGTATCCACAGGATACTGCGATTTACGCGAATACCTTTTAACCACTTGGTTCTCTTAATCTGTTGCACTCCGAATTATTCTTCAATTTTGTTGTCAAAACAACTCCCTACTATTTAAGTATCTTATTTCAAAGGACATTACCTTTTGTGCTATTTATTTTAAAGAATTTTACTAATTATATTATATTATATTTTAATTATATTATATTTGTAACAATTTATATTATATTTGTTTTTAACTAAAAAATACGACTTAAATAAATAAAGGAAGAGCCAAATACATATAAAACACGTTTCATTTACATTTTTGTCACACTCGACAGAGGAGTGCAAAGGGTTAATAACTATGAAGCACGAAACACCACACTTCTACACAACACACTTTTCGAAATCATGACAGCGAACGAGATGTTTCTCCGACCGCCATCAATATAGTACTGCGATTGTCACTTCGGTTTCTTCTCGAATGGTTAAGGGTAGATTTAGGTGGGGAATCGTAGCACGTTTGGTAATTGGTCGCGAGTATGTCGGAAGAATTTTAGGTTGAGGAGTGGGAAACTGTCAAGGAAATTCCTTTTGTCTACCGTATTGTCTTCAGTCGTCAATTTATAATAGTATGTCTGCTCGTTGGTTCGGTGGGATCGTCGCGTCGCACGTGTAGTCCATATGTTGAGGTTCAAGTTGTCGAGCGCGGTGATTGTAAAATAATCGGCCAGTTCGGAGCTAATCCGTGTGCATTTTTTGTCTGCTATAACATCCCTTTCAGGTATATAGCCATTAGTCGGGTTCCTTCTTGGAAATATCTTCTTGGAAACCATTATTTTTGTTTCGATCAATTAGTGGTCTAAACAAATTGTTAAATCAATTAGTGGTATAAACAATTCCGCGGCAAGTTTTTTCTGCAAATGTCCACCGATCCAGAGATGTAGATTCACCCCTTGGACGGGTGACCATTACTTTTTATTTATTATTTATTTCATTAGAATGCAAATTTTTTAACTCCTTCACCTCTTCAGGGACGAATTTTCTAAAGTAAACAGAAAAGATATAATAATATAAAATAATATAAATTTAAATTCTAAATAATATAATATAAATATAAATTCGCTTCGGCGAATTTTTTATGTTTGTATCCTTGAAAAATTCTATTGTTCTCCAACAAATGTTGATTCACTTAGACAATATGTATTTAAAAAGTACATAAACGTACGCATATGTGCCAATGTCCCTGAAGAAGTTAATAGTCAACTTCATTAGGAGTAATATTAATAAATATTCGACTACCATGTTTTTCTCTGTTCATTTTTTGTTTATTAATTTTTAATAAATTCTGATTTTGTTTGATGTTAATTTCAATTCATTTTGAATTAAAGACGCTAGAATCGTTTATTTACTGCAAGATGCCAAAGGACTAGTATTCACTAATTAGTCATTTGGTTATTGGTGATTGGCGGCGAAATGATTAATTATAGTCATGCGGTCGCATATGTGTTAACACGTCCAGCATTTGTGTTAGCAATTCGTAGTTATAGTGCAGTAGAATTTCTGGTATATGAACGTTCTATGATGCAAGCACTTGCCATTTAAACCTTCGAGGGTGGGGCTGGTGCACTGAGTGCGCCAACGATCGAATTTTAACGAGAAGATCGAGAGTTATTTTGTGCTCATTTTCAATAAAACCGTTCTTTTTTTTGATAATGTTTGAATTATATTTAGTAATGTACCTACATGGATTTGTCTGAATACCTGATGATATAAAGTCAAAACTGAGTAAAACTGACCCAAAACAGCCTGGCGCACCGAGTGCACCGCCCCACCCGAATAAGGATGCGAGATCACCCCACCCACGAAGGGTTAACCATCCTATTATGTGTGAATATTATGTCTCCTATTACACTACTAAATTTAAAGACGCGTGTTAAGAATAATTATTTACTAATTCGCTTCCGTAGAATAAAATCTACTCGTAATTGTTTCGAACACAATAACACAGAAAATTTCAAGCTGATTTTGTTAAAAAATTGTGTTCAATTTCATTTTATATTGTTTTTTTCATTATATTATATACATTTAATATTATATTATCCATTGTAGCTGTAACAATTCTCTTATGTTACCACTATCGTCTCCCAATTATTTCACATAATGGAGGTTCTACTGTTAATGTATCTTGTGAAATATGAAAAAACATATTGCCACAGACAAGTTATAAATTCCCCGAATATCATGCGTTATAATTTTAAATAACGACAAACACAAAATAAATTTGATTTTACTTGCATAATACGCAACATCGTGTTTCTGTGAACATCATCTGTGATAAAACATTTCTGTAATTTTGGTACCGTGTGGAATATTGTTATGTGTGATAAAAATGTGAAATAAATAGGTGATAAATTCTACATATACAGTAGGACCTCGATTAACCGGATCCCGATTATAAACAAATATGCATTCAAATATGATTATATTTTATGAGGGGAAATAAATTTTCAAAAATAAAAAATTTATTTTGGAATATAATGTACATTTTAATTATGTCCCCCGGGTCTCGATTATCCATCTGGCCTTAATTTGTCTAGACTGTTTGCCTCCTGACCAAGCCGGTTAATCGAGATCCTACTTCACCCGGAATAAATTGTGAAAGGGTTAATTTTTAGACTGCAAAGGGTTCTGGGATGGGAGAATTTTTCGGACAAACTTTTCCCTTATCTTTTCATCCTCGACTGCCCGGGTGCATTGAATGTGATACTCTCATAAATCTTTTTGACCGTAGAACTACCGAGCACTAAAACTAGTTTACATTGCTATATAAAACAAACGAGACTGCATTTACGCTCTGAAATACCTACATTTATTCAGTAATTTTTAGCCCAAAATTATTTAAAGAAATAAATAAATTACTATTTGAACAAACTGCGGTACATCACACTGCATCAGTTAATAGTTAACATTCTATTTAGTTACTAAACGATACAATAGTTTATTCATGAAGCATTACAATCTTCAACTAACATCAAAATTATTCTAAGAAATAAATTGTGTACATAGTGAACTACTTGGTAAATTCAGGATTTTTTTTATCTATTTTAGAATTGTTGTAACGACCGGTATAATAATTTATTTCTGAAGTAATATTACCTTCAAGTAACATTACGCTGAAATCGGAGGTTTTATCGACACTATTTCGTGTGACAAATTCTCACGGAGACCCAGCTTCAGTAAAAACTAAAACAAACCAACCAAGTATTGATCGATAGCATGGTTTGTTTTTTTTCTTGTTAAAGACGGGACCTGCGATACACAGATAGTCACAGTAGTTGTCCACTGTGCAACGAACGGTCAAATGTCATCAGTGAAGCGATTGTGGTGGGGTGGATTGTGGTAATGTAAACCGACATACGATTTTATCGAATCGAAGCTGTTACGCTAAAAGCGTGAAATTTGGAAAATGTACACAAAGCATCTCTCCTACTATGAGAATCCTAAATGTCTTACTTATTTTTATAATAGAAAATATTCATTTCATTATTTAACGGACGAATCTAAACGCTGTTTAAATGGGTACACATATTTTTGTCGTCAGGTTATGATATGTAAGACAAAATGTTCTTGACAAAAACAAAAAACAAACCATAGTACGAAATATTAATGAGGAAAACATTTTTTAGTTATAGTAAATGTTCAAAATAATTGAGACTAGTACATTTGTTTAATTCTTAATATCCTTCATTTTTCATAAGTCTTCGTGGAAATGTCACGCTCAGATTACTTTATTTTAAAAAAAATTATGAATATAAATAATGAAGTAGGAGATTCGATCCCGTTTCAACTGGATAATTGAAAATAAACAAATGTTAGCTTGGTACATATGAAACGTCTAATTTTAGAATGCAAATATAATGAAGCATTTTGATCAAGAAATTACTAATTATGGTCCACAGGTTTATTATACACATAAATACATAAAGCCGAACTATAACGTACTATTTTCAGTTTTTATTCGAATATTATATTTTCAAATAAAGCTTATTTCAACGTCAATCAATATGATTGCCTTGTATTCTTTTTGCATGAGTAGAGAAATAAATTATATTGACGATAGCATTATGTTCGGTAAAACTGTGAAAGTAAATAAAATTCCTTGTCAATGAAGAATATGAATGATCTAAAAATTCAGTTTTCACCGTAACACAGCCAATAAGTTTACCGTCAATAAGTGTTATTAATAAAAAATGGTGTTCGCCTCGCGTTAATGTTAAAAATCGGACGTTTCACGTGTAACAACCTAGTATTTCTTAGATTATTGATAGATAACTGAGAAAATATGTAGTTTGTCGAATATGAACTAGTGTTGTGTTTCACATCAGACATTGAAGGATTTTCGACCACCCGCCTGCGAGAAACGTTGCAAATACGAATTACCAGCGACATCGAAGAAGCGGAAAGAAACAGGTTGCAGGTTTCCAGAATGCGATAACTACTTTTAAAAAGGAGGACTCGTTAATCTTTCTTAAAAGAAGCGGTTCTGGGTCACGAAGATAATCTTACATCGAGCTGAAACAAAGACTTCGCTTTTTACTTTTCCTTTCCAAAAGTAGGTTTTTTGATATTACCATACCGCGAATTCTGAAAAATTTACATGTACATCCGCGCTGCTTAATTGGCTCTTCTGAATTATAAAAGGAGACTTTTTGCTAATAGAGCCCAATCCACTCATGCGAATATAAAAATCCACGCGCCTCTGAAATGAAAAGTTTTAAATGGTAACAATTTTGTTAAAATTTTATGAGGAAGAAGGTATTACAAAATTCAATTTTGTAAAAGGATACAGATGTTTGACAACTTTTAATTATTTAATGTTTAACTTGACTTTTTAATGAAAGTATGCTGTAGTCTTCGAAAAAGATCGAAATAATTAAACAAATAGTAAACAATTTATAAATAATAATAATAATGATAATACACACTTCCATTTTGTTACTGTAGCGGGTAATTGAACAATGCCTATCATTGGTTGCACAAAGGAAAATAATTGCAGAAGACTCGCGTATTTGAGAGCGAAGATGCTCGAAGAAGCTCAAAAAAAAGGTTGAACATTAATTATTTTATCCTCATTTTCAAAGAAAAATTCAATTTTCAAAATCTTTATTTCACAATTTTTACTCATATCTTTCCATAATGAGGACAATATGTTTTATACAATGTGATTAGAACAACAGCATCCCTTATTGTTTAATCCTGACACGTTTCTCGAGTGGAAATTTGCCTTCTTTTAGATACTGTTCAAAACTATTTCTAATTTCTTCCATACAAATATTAACCCATTTTCTATTGAAAGTACTGAACCAAACTTTTAACTTTTCATGACAATTAAGAATCGTGTAATTTGTGTTTTAGCAACTGTACAATTTTAAACATTGTCCATTTTCTGTGTTAGCTACGGTACAATTTAAAAATTGATCTATTATCTGTTTTAACCACTGTACAGTTTTTACTTTGTGTTGTAACATTTTTCATGTAACCAATTTCGAGGAGCGTACGAATTTTAAACAGAATGGTAATTTGACTTTTCGCCCAGTTATTTATATCGCCGCAGCATTGTTTTTCTTAAAAACGAACGTAAACAATTTTCGTTGTACGCCATTTTCACCCTGTTCGCTACCAGCGAACTATGCGCCGGGCGAATAGATTTTCGATCAAATTTTCAAATTCAACGTCTAGAAATTGATCGACTTCTTGATTGTATGGTTCTTGTCCCAGTGCGCCTTATATGGAGCGAATGTTCCGTCGAGAAATACAATTTCAAAGTAGATTGGGAGGGCAGAAACAGTAATGTAAACGTGTGAATTCGAACCTAGAGGGCCGTGAAAGCGAATCGAAGGACAACGAATTGAACGAACCCTCAGCTATAGACGCCGGGTTGCAGCAGGGCGAAGATACAGGTGTCACGGCTACCAAAAGTGATACTACTGAAGTCAGTGAAGTCAGTCAAGTCACTGAAACCAGTTTAGTAACCGAAGACAGTGAAATTGAAACTGCTTTGGCTGACTCGACGGTAGAGCCGTCAGAAGAAGAGCCAATCGGAAAAGACTGATCTGATCCAACAGAAACAACTAATTAGTTCTCTAAAAGAACGATGAACGAATATTTATCTAGAGCATAAGGAAATTTCGAAGTCGAAGAAGGTAATTAGAAAGATATATTATATAAATGAGACTGCTGTATAACATGCTCAAAAAGTTGTTTAAAAATATTCCTATCTCTGGCAGAAAATAATCGATCTAAATTGTGAATGTGATTTTTGAGCGCTTTATTTCGGCGTATATATATAGTCTTTTAAACAATTTTTTGATCGCATTATACGCATTATATATTAAATATTAGCACATTTAGATGATTTTTAAACGTTAGCTTTCCACGCTATCAAAACTGATTAATCTACGATAAATTAATTTCTTTAAACATATAATCAGAAATGCTGAAAATTTTAATAAATATATCTTTCTTATTTTCATAGAGTAATACAAAATAATCACATTATGGAATAATCATACTTTTAGTGCTCTGAAGATCTACACATAGTGTTAATTATATTCATAACGAAAAGTTCATGAATTTCTGAATTAGTTTCAACTCTAAATGGGTTAATTGAATTTTCGATCTCAAAATCAATTTCACTTAGTATTTTTCATTAAAATGAAAATATCTGCGGAGAAATCCGTTGAAATATTGAAAATGATTAAATGCGTATTTAGAATTATATTTGCAATGAGACGTGGTTGAAACTTTAATGAAACTTCTCCATTAACTATGCCATAAATCTCAATATACGTCAAGGCAATCATAATTAACTTTTCTTCGAATGAAATTTGTATTTGTAATAAGGCTTCTCTGATTGAGGTAATCAATTTGAACTCTCGAAGACGCTGAATCGATATTTACAGTTAGAGATGTATCGAGCGTCGTGTCGAAAGATACATGCACATTTGAATAAACTTTCGCATTTCCATCTAGAAATATCAATAAATAAACTATCGGAGGTTCCATTCTGTGAGTTTGATAAACATTTAAACTTGTAAACTTAATATTATTTTTAATGAACATAATACATTATTTTTTACTTTTTTCTTGTTAGTAGTGGACTCCAAATATGCATTTATGATAAAAACGAATCGATGCAATTTAAAACATCATTTTAGGTAAGTTACTAATGCAAGACAGTAAAAATATGTGAACCATTTAAAAATGCAACATTATTTTCGTTTCCTTGAAATGATTTGAAAAATAAATTGATGTCTATGCAGCTCCTGCATCTTGCAATTAGTCCAAACAATTTTTATTTCATTCAAAATCTGCAGTCTAGTTGTTAGTTCATTGAAGCATAAATTACAATAAATTTAATTCCTTCAGTCTTAGTTGCACAAGTTAAATCGCATTAATTTTATTGCATTTTCTCGGGGTGGAAAAACTGTGTCAAACTTTTAGCAGCTCTATCGTATGTATACAGAGTATCCCAAAAATGTTGTACTTTCTCAAAAGGGGTGATTCCCGAGGTTATTGAAACTAACTTTCCCTTTTCGAAAATGTTCTCCGTGGTTTCGTTGAGGATCCTCAACGAAAATATCCTCAACCAGCGTCAATGGTCGCGCTTTGATCGGCCCGTGTTTTTCGTTAACCCTCAGTCCTCGGACAACCGACGATTTTTATAGCTATACATATATAGTAATTCTTCCATCGAAATCCTGGGTCGCCTGTTCTATCGAAGTCCAGTGCCTACTCACTCCACTGCCGGCCAACGTTGCGCCGCGCCGTAGAGCCGCGATGATTGATCTCGGCTCGGGTATATCGGTGTGAACACCACACATTGACTCGAGTCAATCGAGTTTTCAAACTTGTTAATTTTAATGATCGGTTTATGGCACTTTCACTAGCTTATTCCTGGCGTTTCTCTGATTAAAATGATACCAAACACGATATAATTTCAACGTTATTTAGTGGTTTAATCGACGGTAAAAGTTTCGAAGGCAACGAAGACCAGCGACAACGCGGGCCTTTGAAATGTGCCGGCGACGTCGACTGTCCGCGTCTCTTCCTTTCCCATACGCTCTTCTTCGTTGCGTTCGAAACTTTCATCGTCGATTAAACCACTAAATATTGGCCAAATTATATCGTGTTTGGTATCATTTTAATCAGAGAAATGCCACGAATATGTTGGTGAAAGTTCCATAATGATATCATAGAAAATAAAGAAGCTGAGGTCTTGGTGTTTCATTGTGATGACGCACGGGCCTTTAAACTGTGCCGGCGACGGCGACACGCTTCGGCCACGCGATCCTATTTCATTCTGTCCTTCTCTATGTTCGGCTCGTCGTTTGAAGTCTCGGCGCGGTAGACGCAGTCATAAAAATTTAGCCACCCTATTCTATCCAAGTCCGTTCAAAACACGGGTGTTGGGACTTCGATAGAAGAATTACTGTACATAATTGGCGATGCTTAGGACCGTTCATAGCTCTAATTAATAATTTCAAAAATTTTCCTATTGATATATCGTGTAGATACATTAGTATTTCCGATATCTTTGATGAAACAGCTATTCAGTTAGTTTAATTGCCAATTTGCGTGTTCCCGGTCAAAATAGACTCCGGTACAGTATACGGAGGGTTAATAACCCCTCAACGAAGCCGCAGAGAACATTTTCGCATAAGAAAAAGTGACACAAGTGACCTCAAGAGTCTTTTGAAGGAAGTACAACATTTTTGGGACAGACTGTATAAATTGCAGAAGCTTCTCTCAATAAGAAACGAGGCCATCAAGATTCGAAGTATACTTTTGCCGCGTCCAAGACGTTCCGTTCCTAGCGTAACAAATTACGCGATTTTCCACATCCGGCCTCGTTAGAGTCACAACGTGTTTATCATAAATTTGCATCGTTCGAGCGGAAAATCTCCCCGGAGAAATGCACTAGCCTCCGGGAAAGCGTCGTCGTCTAACTGCGTAATCACCGGAGGCAGATTAATTCGTCGTCGCCGCGAACATTCAGCGAAAAGATAGAGAGAGAGAGAGTGAGAGACAGACAGACAGAGAGAGAGAGAGAGAGAGAGAGAGAGAGAGAGAGACTTCTGGCGCAGAGTGAAACGAAAACGGCAAGAAATAGGAAAAACCTTTTGCGCTTAACGACAGCTTAACGAAGAAGGAGAAAGAGATCCCGTGTAAATTTGCCGTCTACTTCGCTAACTGAGAGCCGTCCGAACTGCTGACTCCCGCGGTGAAAGAGAAAAAACGCCGACGAAAGTTGTCCTCCCGACCGATAACTCCGAGGTTCCCCTCCACTTTCTTTTTTTTCTATGTTGACAATTACACCGCGATAACGTTAGACGGATCAGAATTAAATTAACTTGTTTGTAGAAGTCGATCGACACTCGAGGAACGCTTTCGAACTAACTTCGGCGGTTGGCAATCCTCTGAACGAACATGGCGGACCAAAATGACCAACCAGGTGAGGTTATCAAGGTGTACCGTGTACGTATGTACATGTTATGTACATTTTTTATTTATGCACACGGCGTTATTTTTGGAACAATAGACTCTCCCGTATAACACGATCAAAGGAATTGCTTAAACAGACTACAGGGTGAGTCAATAAAAATTATCACCCGAAATAACTCATTTCATTTATTGACTTTATTAAAAAAATGTTTTAAATAAAATTTATGTTGAGGTTCAAGATCCATTGAAGGATTTTGTTGTAGGTCGTTCAATTTGTCTCCTTAGGCACTACGATGTAGTAACAAAAAAAAATATACGGTGCCATTTGAATAAGTTTAAAAAATCGAATAAATAATGAGTTATTTCAGGTGGTAATTTTTATTGACTCACACAAGACTAATACAATAATATATGCACCAAACCATCTCTAAAAATATTCGAAAACTTTTTCGTGGTGAATCCACCATAGATTTGAAGATTATTGCTTCCCTTTCACAACGATCCTCTAAAACATGATGTACGATCCCTTTTTGTAAAATCGGTAGTGCATATTTCATTCGAGGATCAATAAAACGATAAAAAAGATCGTATATCATGTGTTAGAGTTAGAGGATCGTTGTAGAAGGGAAGCTTCAATCTTCGTGTATACACAGTAAGTTTAGACCTGAAAAAAATTTTCTAGAATTTTTAGTAACGTTAAATTGTAGTATTCGTTGACGTGTTTCAAGTTAACAAACCTTACTAACATGTGTGTGTGTTGACCGTATTTTTTAAAATAAGCATTCGTTTATTTGCGAGGTAGACGTCTTTTTTTATCGTGGCTTTTATAAATATCATAAACTGTAGACATTTCTATGAAAACTGATTTAAAATACGAAAGAACACTGTGTAATTTCGTGTAGGCACGTCTGAACAGGCAAAATCTGAAGAAGAAATCACGGTATCGGAATCTCGACAATACCCAGCATGCTCAGCCACGAATCTATTTGGCTCTATGGACGAAAGGGCTAAAGACAGTGAGCAAATAAAGATATTTCTTAAAAATGTCTTTACTAGAATCTATCTATTAGGTTGACAAGAAAGTAATTTCGGTATTTTAAGGTGAAATAGAACCCAATTTTTTTATTCTAGCAATAAACTTTAATGAATAAAATATTTTCCTTTTCGTTCGATGATCTTTTGCCAAAAAGAATAAATAGGAAAATATTTTATTCATTAAAGTTCATCGCTTAAATAAAGAAATTCGGTTTTGTTTTACCTCGTGTTTTGAGTTGAACGGAGTGAGAATGGATGATTCTCGTTGGAAGTCAATATGGATAAGGTGAAACGAATGACTAGATTAACTAACAAGAACTA
>CM052292.1:0-93949 GCA_028455765.1 Lasioglossum oenotherae | reverse complement strand
GGAGATTCGATCCCGTTTCAACTGGATAATTGAAAATAAACAAATGTTAGCTTGGTACATATGAAACGTCTAATTTTAGAATGCAAATATAATGAAGCATTTTGATCAAGAAATTACTAATTATGGTCCACAGGTTTATTATACACATAAATACATAAAGCCGAACTATAACGTACTATTTTCAGTTTTTATTCGAATATTATATTTTCAAATAAAGCTTATTTCAACGTCAATCAATATGATTGCCTTGTATTCTTTTTGCATGAGTAGAGAAATAAATTATATTGACGATAGCATTATGTTCGGTAAAACTGTGAAAGTAAATAAAATTCCTTGTCAATGAAGAATATGAATGATCTAAAAATTCAGTTTTCACCGTAACACAGCCAATAAGTTTACCGTCAATAAGTGTTATTAATAAAAAATGGTGTTCGCCTCGCGTTAATGTTAAAAATCGGACGTTTCACGTGTAACAACCTAGTATTTCTTAGATTATTGATAGATAACTGAGAAAATATGTAGTTTGTCGAATATGAACTAGTGTTGTGTTTCACATCAGACATTGAAGGATTTTCGACCACCCGCCTGCGAGAAACGTTGCAAATACGAATTACCAGCGACATCGAAGAAGCGGAAAGAAACAGGTTGCAGGTTTCCAGAATGCGATAACTACTTTTAAAAAGGAGGACTCGTTAATCTTTCTTAAAAGAAGCGGTTCTGGGTCACGAAGATAATCTTACATCGAGCTGAAACAAAGACTTCGCTTTTTACTTTTCCTTTCCAAAAGTAGGTTTTTTGATATTACCATACCGCGAATTCTGAAAAATTTACATGTACATCCGCGCTGCTTAATTGGCTCTTCTGAATTATAAAAGGAGACTTTTTGCTAATAGAGCCCAATCCACTCATGCGAATATAAAAATCCACGCGCCTCTGAAATGAAAAGTTTTAAATGGTAACAATTTTGTTAAAATTTTATGAGGAAGAAGGTATTACAAAATTCAATTTTGTAAAAGGATACAGATGTTTGACAACTTTTAATTATTTAATGTTTAACTTGACTTTTTAATGAAAGTATGCTGTAGTCTTCGAAAAAGATCGAAATAATTAAACAAATAGTAAACAATTTATAAATAATAATAATAATGATAATACACACTTCCATTTTGTTACTGTAGCGGGTAATTGAACAATGCCTATCATTGGTTGCACAAAGGAAAATAATTGCAGAAGACTCGCGTATTTGAGAGCGAAGATGCTCGAAGAAGCTCAAAAAAAAAGGTTGAACATTAATTATTTTATCCTCATTTTCAAAGAAAAATTCAATTTTCAAAATCTTTATTTCACAATTTTTACTCATATCTTTCCATAATGAGGACAATATGTTTTATACAATGTGATTAGAACAACAGCATCCCTTATTGTTTAATCCTGACACGTTTCTCGAGTGGAAATTTGCCTTCTTTTAGATACTGTTCAAAACTATTTCTAATTTCTTCCATACAAATATTAACCCATTTTCTATTGAAAGTACTGAACCAAACTTTTAACTTTTCATGACAATTAAGAATCGTGTAATTTGTGTTTTAGCAACTGTACAATTTTAAACATTGTCCATTTTCTGTGTTAGCTACGGTACAATTTAAAAATTGATCTATTATCTGTTTTAACCACTGTACAGTTTTTACTTTGTGTTGTAACATTTTTCATGTAACCAATTTCGAGGAGCGTACGAATTTTAAACAGAATGGTAATTTGACTTTTCGCCCAGTTATTTATATCGCCGCAGCATTGTTTTTCTTAAAAACGAACGTAAACAATTTTCGTTGTACGCCATTTTCACCCTGTTCGCTACCAGCGAACTATGCGCCGGGCGAATAGATTTTCGATCAAATTTTCAAATTCAACGTCTAGAAATTGATCGACTTCTTGATTGTATGGTTCTTGTCCCAGTGCGCCTTATATGGAGCGAATGTTCCGTCGAGAAATACAATTTCAAAGTAGATTGGGAGGGCAGAAACAGTAATGTAAACGTGTGAATTCGAACCTAGAGGGCCGTGAAAGCGAATCGAAGGACAACGAATTGAACGAACCCTCAGCTATAGACGCCGGGTTGCAGCAGGGCGAAGATACAGGTGTCACGGCTACCAAAAGTGATACTACTGAAGTCAGTGAAGTCAGTCAAGTCACTGAAACCAGTTTAGTAACCGAAGACAGTGAAATTGAAACTGCTTTGGCTGACTCGACGGTAGAGCCGTCAGAAGAAGAGCCAATCGGAAAAGACTGATCTGATCCAACAGAAACAACTAATTAGTTCTCTAAAAGAACGATGAACGAATATTTATCTAGAGCATAAGGAAATTTCGAAGTCGAAGAAGGTAATTAGAAAGATATATTATATAAATGAGACTGCTGTATAACATGCTCAAAAAGTTGTTTAAAAATATTCCTATCTCTGGCAGAAAATAATCGATCTAAATTGTGAATGTGATTTTTGAGCGCTTTATTTCGGCGTATATATATAGTCTTTTAAACAATTTTTTGATCGCATTATACGCATTATATATTAAATATTAGCACATTTAGATGATTTTTAAACGTTAGCTTTCCACGCTATCAAAACTGATTAATCTACGATAAATTAATTTCTTTAAACATATAATCAGAAATGCTGAAAATTTTAATAAATATATCTTTCTTATTTTCATAGAGTAATACAAAATAATCACATTATGGAATAATCATACTTTTAGTGCTCTGAAGATCTACACATAGTGTTAATTATATTCATAACGAAAAGTTCATGAATTTCTGAATTAGTTTCAACTCTAAATGGGTTAATTGAATTTTCGATCTCAAAATCAATTTCACTTAGTATTTTTCATTAAAATGAAAATATCTGCGGAGAAATCCGTTGAAATATTGAAAATGATTAAATGCGTATTTAGAATTATATTTGCAATGAGACGTGGTTGAAACTTTAATGAAACTTCTCCATTAACTATGCCATAAATCTCAATATACGTCAAGGCAATCATAATTAACTTTTCTTCGAATGAAATTTGTATTTGTAATAAGGCTTCTCTGATTGAGGTAATCAATTTGAACTCTCGAAGACGCTGAATCGATATTTACAGTTAGAGATGTATCGAGCGTCGTGTCGAAAGATACATGCACATTTGAATAAACTTTCGCATTTCCATCTAGAAATATCAATAAATAAACTATCGGAGGTTCCATTCTGTGAGTTTGATAAACATTTAAACTTGTAAACTTAATATTATTTTTAATGAACATAATACATTATTTTTTACTTTTTTCTTGTTAGTAGTGGACTCCAAATATGCATTTATGATAAAAACGAATCGATGCAATTTAAAACATCATTTTAGGTAAGTTACTAATGCAAGACAGTAAAAATATGTGAACCATTTAAAAATGCAACATTATTTTCGTTTCCTTGAAATGATTTGAAAAATAAATTGATGTCTATGCAGCTCCTGCATCTTGCAATTAGTCCAAACAATTTTTATTTCATTCAAAATCTGCAGTCTAGTTGTTAGTTCATTGAAGCATAAATTACAATAAATTTAATTCCTTCAGTCTTAGTTGCACAAGTTAAATCGCATTAATTTTATTGCATTTTCTCGGGGTGGAAAAACTGTGTCAAACTTTTAGCAGCTCTATCGTATGTATACAGAGTATCCCAAAAATGTTGTACTTTCTCAAAAGGGGTGATTCCCGAGGTTATTGAAACTAACTTTCCCTTTTCGAAAATGTTCTCCGTGGTTTCGTTGAGGATCCTCAACGAAAATATCCTCAACCAGCGTCAATGGTCGCGCTTTGATCGGCCCGTGTTTTTCGTTAACCCTCAGTCCTCGGACAACCGACGATTTTTATAGCTATACATATATAGTAATTCTTCCATCGAAATCCTGGGTCGCCTGTTCTATCGAAGTCCAGTGCCTACTCACTCCACTGCCGGCCAACGTTGCGCCGCGCCGTAGAGCCGCGATGATTGATCTCGGCTCGGGTATATCGGTGTGAACACCACACATTGACTCGAGTCAATCGAGTTTTCAAACTTGTTAATTTTAATGATCGGTTTATGGCACTTTCACTAGCTTATTCCTGGCGTTTCTCTGATTAAAATGATACCAAACACGATATAATTTCAACGTTATTTAGTGGTTTAATCGACGGTAAAAGTTTCGAAGGCAACGAAGACCAGCGACAACGCGGGCCTTTGAAATGTGCCGGCGACGTCGACTGTCCGCGTCTCTTCCTTTCCCATACGCTCTTCTTCGTTGCGTTCGAAACTTTCATCGTCGATTAAACCACTAAATATTGGCCAAATTATATCATGTTTGGTATCATTTTAATCAGAGAAATGCCACGAATATGTTGGTGAAAGTTCCATAATGATATCATAGAAAATAAAGAAGCTGAGGTCTTGGTGTTTCATTGTGATGACGCACGGGCCTTTAAACTGTGCCGGCGACGGCGACACGCTTCGGCCACGCGATCCTATTTCATTCTGTCCTTCTCTATGTTCGGCTCGTCGTTTGAAGTCTCGGCGCGGTAGACGCAGTCATAAAAATTTAGCCACCCTATTCTATCCAAGTCCGTTCAAAACACGGGTGTTGGGACTTCGATAGAAGAATTACTGTACATAATTGGCGATGCTTAGGACCGTTCATAGCTCTAATTAATAATTTCAAAAATTTTCCTATTGATATATCGTGTAGATACATTAGTATTTCCGATATCTTTGATGAAACAGCTATTCAGTTAGTTTAATTGCCAATTTGCGTGTTCCCGGTCAAAATAGACTCCGGTACAGTATACGGAGGGTTAATAACCCCTCAACGAAGCCGCAGAGAACATTTTCGCATAAGAAAAAGTGACACAAGTGACCTCAAGAGTCTTTTGAAGGAAGTACAACATTTTTGGGACAGACTGTATAAATTGCAGAAGCTTCTCTCAATAAGAAACGAGGCCATCAAGATTCGAAGTATACTTTTGCCGCGTCCAAGACGTTCCGTTCCTAGCGTAACAAATTACGCGATTTTCCACATCCGGCCTCGTTAGAGTCACAACGTGTTTATCATAAATTTGCATCGTTCGAGCGGAAAATCTCCCCGGAGAAATGCACTAGCCTCCGGGAAAGCGTCGTCGTCTAACTGCGTAATCACCGGAGGCAGATTAATTCGTCGTCGCCGCGAACATTCAGCGAAAAGATAGAGAGAGAGAGAGTGAGAGACAGACAGACAGAGAGAGAGAGAGAGAGAGAGAGAGAGAGAGAGAGAGACTTCTGGCGCAGAGTGAAACGAAAACGGCAAGAAATAGGAAAAACCTTTTGCGCTTAACGACAGCTTAACGAAGAAGGAGAAAGAGATCCCGTGTAAATTTGCCGTCTACTTCGCTAACTGAGAGCCGTCCGAACTGCTGACTCCCGCGGTGAAAGAGAAAAAACGCCGACGAAAGTTGTCCTCCCGACCGATAACTCCGAGGTTCCCCTCCACTTTCTTTTTTTTCTATGTTGACAATTACACCGCGATAACGTTAGACGGATCAGAATTAAATTAACTTGTTTGTAGAAGTCGATCGACACTCGAGGAACGCTTTCGAACTAACTTCGGCGGTTGGCAATCCTCTGAACGAACATGGCGGACCAAAATGACCAACCAGGTGAGGTTATCAAGGTGTACCGTGTACGTATGTACATGTTATGTACATTTTTTATTTATGCACACGGCGTTATTTTTGGAACAATAGACTCTCCCGTATAACACGATCAAAGGAATTGCTTAAACAGACTACAGGGTGAGTCAATAAAAATTATCACCCGAAATAACTCATTTCATTTATTGACTTTATTAAAAAAAATGTTTTAAATAAAATTTATGTTGAGGTTCAAGATCCATTGAAGGATTTTGTTGTAGGTCGTTCAATTTGTCTCCTTAGGCACTACGATGTAGTAACAAAAAAAAAATATACGGTGCCATTTGAATAAGTTTAAAAAATCGAATAAATAATGAGTTATTTCAGGTGGTAATTTTTATTGACTCACACAAGACTAATACAATAATATATGCACCAAACCATCTCTAAAAATATTCGAAAACTTTTTCGTGGTGAATCCACCATAGATTTGAAGATTATTGCTTCCCTTTCACAACGATCCTCTAAAACATGATGTACGATCCCTTTTTGTAAAATCGGTAGTGCATATTTCATTCGAGGATCAATAAAACGATAAAAAAGATCGTATATCATGTGTTAGAGTTAGAGGATCGTTGTAGAAGGGAAGCTTCAATCTTCGTGTATACACAGTAAGTTTAGACCTGAAAAAAATTTTCTAGAATTTTTAGTAACGTTAAATTGTAGTATTCGTTGACGTGTTTCAAGTTAACAAACCTTACTAACATGTGTGTGTGTTGACCGTATTTTTTAAAATAAGCATTCGTTTATTTGCGAGGTAGACGTCTTTTTTTATCGTGGCTTTTATAAATATCATAAACTGTAGACATTTCTATGAAAACTGATTTAAAATACGAAAGAACACTGTGTAATTTCGTGTAGGCACGTCTGAACAGGCAAAATCTGAAGAAGAAATCACGGTATCGGAATCTCGACAATACCCAGCATGCTCAGCCACGAATCTATTTGGCTCTATGGACGAAAGGGCTAAAGACAGTGAGCAAATAAAGATATTTCTTAAAAATGTCTTTACTAGAATCTATCTATTAGGTTGACAAGAAAGTAATTTCGGTATTTTAAGGTGAAATAGAACCCAATTTTTTTATTCTAGCAATAAACTTTAATGAATAAAATATTTTCCTTTTCGTTCGATGATCTTTTGCCAAAAAGAATAAATAGGAAAATATTTTATTCATTAAAGTTCATCGCTTAAATAAAGAAATTCGGTTTTGTTTTACCTCGTGTTTTGAGTTGAACGGAGTGAGAATGGATGATTCTCGTTGGAAGTCAATATGGATAAGGTGAAACGAATGACTAGATTAACTAACAAGAACTATATTATAACCGAAAAAATACAAAGAGAAATACACAAGTCAGGAAGTGGAGATTAACTATGAAACGGAAGAATATCGGCGCTATTTCGAATTATGTGAAGCGTGCGACGGTGAGAAACGGAAGAATGAGTCGATCGCAGATAGAAATGTCAGCGGTTAGAGATTAAATGACTTTAGAGTATAACGCTAGCAGATGCTACAGACGGAAAAGTACTAAAAGACAAATCGCACGCAAACGCCGCTCTCTTTATAGTCTGGTGGGCCATCGATTTTCGGAAGGAATAAAGAGTGGGGATTTCAAAATTGAGTATCTAGGATCGCCGCAACGTTCGTTAGGACAATGACCTAACGAACGAAGCGTCGAGGGAGAACGGGATACAAAACATAAGCAGAAAAGGATATGATGGCCCACTCGATAATAACGACGAGTTCGATGACACACTGACACGGCGAAGTTTACAAACTAGGTCGATTACCTCGTCGTGTGTCATCGAACTCGATCAGCTGAAATCGTTGGTGAGGCAAAAACACTCGAACGCGACAGGTCTTATGCCTCCCCGGCGTCTAATATACGAAAGGTAAACACCGCGCGTTACCGTTCGGAATCGCGATGCAACTTAGCACCGGGGACGGCCCGTTTTATTTTAAACACCTCGAAATACCTAAATTACTTTCTTACCCAACTTATTTGAACCCAATATGTAAAAAAGATGCATTTCTATTACAAAATTAAGGTCTTGCAGGTTTAATACTTTTCAAACCATTCATCCTTTTTCTTTAATGTTTTTCTGTAGCTGTACTTGTAACTATAGGCTGAAACAACTGCGGAGACCACGCTGTAGATTCTATTGTGACTGCGAGGAAAATACTGAATATGAAATCTGAAGTTTCGTGCCCGAAGGTTTCACGCTTGCCTCTAATAACTCACGTTTTGACAGTTTCCGGTGTTCACGGCAGGCAGACGCAATGTTAGCGCTGGCTGAAACAAATATTTCGCGAATAAACAGATCTAAAATAATAGAGACAACGTGTGCAAACCGGCCGAGCCGAATTAACCGAAACAGATGCCCCGTGGAATCAGAATTTAGTTTGAATTCCATCCTCGCAGGATTGGGAACGGCTGTCTTTACTTTGGCCACGTTCGCCGCGGTTTTTGCCGTCTACATTGGCATCGTCTACAGCTTGAGCAGTCCACCGACTGTTATGCATCAGCTGTAGAAACTCCCTTCAGCCCGGTAACTTGAGAGTCCAACCGGAACACGCCGAACTTCCATCGGATTCAACTTTATTATTTACGATATCACGTTTCGAAACGAACGGGCATATGTATTGTGCTGTCCGGGAAGCTCGTGCCCGATTTTTCGTATTATGGATACCGATCAGACCTCCGGGGAAATAAAATTCAATGAAGATTTCAGGAAAGTTGCTATTAAATCGCGAATTTTATGCAGCGGTGAAAACCCCAACTTTGCGAGCTATCAAATGTTGGATTTTTTTTCGGAAGACATACTGTCATCCTTGATTTATCGAAATTGTTTGAAAAAGAATAAGCCCTATTGCATTCTTGTCCCCCTTGAAATTGTTTCAGAAAATTTTCGTTTGACATAGAGCATCTTAACTATTATTAACTAGTATTCGTTGGTGTATATTCAAAACATGAATTTTATAAGTATGTAATAATAAATATGATTGCTTTCAAGTATCAGCACGAACTTGTCCGACAACACAGTACTCGTGGTGAAGAAATTTCGCACAACCAGTGTATGCTAAAATATTCTATTTGTTTAGGTGGCAGTGAAAGCAATATTGCGGAAATGAGATTATTGCAATTTAACAGGAAACTACATCAAGTTCCGGCAACCGGATATTAATTGCCAAAATGAGTCTCAAACTGGACTATGAATCCGTTATAAATTTCCATGGATGAATAAAGATAATATTTCACAATATCTTACAAAAACAAATATTTAATGAAGAGTTTTTTTAGTTGTTTAAAATGAATTAATTTAGGAATACCAATTTTAACTGCGAAAGAATCAGGGAATTAATTAAAGAGATTACTTGTTACCACAGTGCAGATTTTTAGGCATTTATAATAATAAAGACATTAGAATATTTTTGTATTATCTTCAATTTATAATAATTAGTAAAAGAATATGTTGTTACCGATCATAAGTCTCACTTGTAAATACAAGAAAACAAAAAATCAACAAAGTTCGTATATCTTATTTTTTGGAAAAACATGAAAGTCTACATTTCATCAGAAAGACAAATAATTTTATTGGAAGAAAATAACGATAAAAATGCTGCATCAACCACATTGATATTATTATAGAATTCTTCTGGAAAACACCAAGCATAAATCCAAAACAATAAATTTTTGTTTCAGAACAATGAGGGTAACTTAATCAATTTCCCGATTCGAACTCGTGAAATCCTATGTGACCGATATCGAATTTCAATTTTTCCTTATTTTCTCCGCTATATAGGAACACGAATTTCAGTGAATGTCTACCTCAAAGTGTAATGTGTTCAAGTGAATACGACGCAGATATCTCGTTCTCATCGACTCAGATTAATTAAATTTCCAGAATCCTTTGACAGAGAACGATGACCCTTCACCTTTTCTCGCTATGTAACTGCCGGGTAAGCCTGTCTTGGCCTGCCTGCGAAATCGCGAGTAATTAGTGCACGACGTTAATAACGGATTTCACAAAGTAGGAGATGCAACTTGTGTTCGCCCACCGTCCTTAATCCTCATTCTAAATGCATATTTGTACCGTATCTTTATTAACATTTATGCGTTCCGCCAACTAAATGTTAAAATTGTATTTCACTGACACCGCAGGCTAACTGAAATTCCCTTAAAATTGAAGAAATTGAATTTATTTAGTATTGCCAACCCAAAGGTTCATGAAATATTCAAATATACTTTATATCACTACTTTTATTATTAATAACGATTTTATTGGGAAATGAAATATCCAATGAAATAATATCTACTATTTATTGCAAAATAGAAAATATTTTTTTATTATTAGAATTTTGATAAAATTCTGTATTATTTTCAATCTACTGAAAGTAAAATTTCCATAAATTCAATCACAAGTAGTTTTGAATTCAATGAATTATCTAACAATAAGTATATGTGTTACAGACTAATATTTTAGACATTGTTTATACACAAAATATTTTTTAGATATTATCGGGTACAATTATTGAGAGACAAACACCTCAAATGAAATTATAGTCCTTGGTACCATAAGAGACCCACTAGGCATTTCTAACAGAATCTATTTTCTCGTATCTTTTATAGATGCACTGCCATCTTCTTTGTCACATTTTATATTGCCTGTTATATAACACGGCGACACTTGCTTCCGGTCCTCCATACGCTGAACTCAAAGCACGTTACATCGTCATATTGCCGGAATTTGAACATGAGATCGTGTAGAAGTATTTCCTAGTAAAGTATAATATTTCTAAAAACTAGATTTCATTTCTACGAAATTTATACTCTCAGCGTACACAACAGCGTACAAAAAAAGAAGTATTTGAACGTCAATATTTCAAATATGATAATAAAACATAGTACAGTAATAAATTTGAACCCTTTTCAATGGGTCTACAAACGTCTGCAACAAACACAAACCAGACTGGAAAAAAATCGTAGATTCAGTTTCGAACATTCGTTATAAAGGTAGGAGCTCCAATCTTTAAATCCAGGGTGGTTAAGGTTACGAGAAAAATTTTTCAATGCTTTTACAGGCGTTTCAATTTTGTAGTATTTTCAAGTAAAAGACGTCTTTATATCTGCAGTGAATCCTCTATAGTCACAAACGGCTCATACACAGTGATGTGATTGAAGCTGCCGACGGCAGCTTCTGGCTCGCGCATGCGCGGCCAAGACAGTAGCGTATCTACAATGACGCAGCCGCGCGGCCAGGGCCCTGACGCCTTGAGGCAGTTATTCTGGCGGAAATGTACCAGTGTTATTGACGGGACGACTGATGGACGACAGACGATTATATATTCTTTTGCGTAGTTATTGCAGTGCTCTTTCCCTATCCCATCCTCAAAATAAAGAATAAGTTTCAATTATAAAAGTCTGCGGGGTGCTCAAGCTACCCGATTTCATCGAAAATAGTTACGTTACTGAGGCTGAAATTGCCGCGCATGCGCGAGCCACGGCCTGCTACGGCAGCTTCAATCACATCACTGCTCATACACGATGAATGCAAAAAAAACATCCCCTCCACCGTAGTAATCTGATCTCGGCTCGGGTATATCGGTGTGAACCAGTACTAATGCGACGCAGGGAGTCGCAGTCGCCGGCACAGGCACAGTTCAAAGGCCCGCGCGGCTTCACAATGTAATACCAATATAAAAATTTGTTTATTATTACTTATTTTTTTATGAAACATTCACCGATATACTTATGTCATTTTTCTGAGTAAAATAAGACCAAACACGATATAATTTCAACTGTATTTAGTGGTTTAATTGACGATAAAAGTTTCGGGCGCAAGGAAAGACAGCGTATGGGAAAGAAAGAGACGCGGAGAGTCGTAGTCGCTTCGGCCGTGCGCAGTCTCTCTTTCCACACGTTGTCTTTCTATACGTTTGACTCGGTCCTTGAAGCTAAAAAAAGATAGTGTTCGTCTACGAACTTAGCAAACAAACCTCCCCGAAGCTTTTGCGACTATAGAGGATTTACTGTACTCGCGAAGCGCGTCCTTTCTCCATGGTAACGGCGCTGACTGACAGTGGGCACTATGGTGGGGACCAGAGTCGCCACTTCCCCTACTACAATTAACATTTTCCCCTCAATTCATGCTAACTCCCCCCTCGTCTGGCTACTCGTGTGGGGGAACGATTTTGCCTGAATTGAGGCAAATGTGCTCAACACTGTAGTAAATACTAATACATAATATTGTATTGGGCAATAGGCAGTTCACAGAACGTTTGGAAAAGAGTTGTTAATATTAACGGTGGTTCCACCATAGACATAACTTATACTTGCCAGAAAATGGCCAGATACAAATCAGATTGCGCCGGACTCGTAAACTGCGGAACTTTAGGCCAGATAATAGACTCGAAACTGGGAACGGACAAAAGCGGGCCACTGAAGATGCCATTGTTCGACGCGAGCAGCACTGTCGTGCACACATGACTGAGCCATTCAATAAACATAGTACACCAGAGTAGTCGGCGATCTCAATACTGTCCATCGGTATTGTCGTATTCAAAGATGTAAATATTCCCGAACGCCTTTGTCCGCGAAGATAATTGCTAAAAACTCGATTCTTCCGCCGGCCACCCTATACAAGGGAAACAAGGAACATCTTCTGAATAGGTTTCGTATCGTTAGACTGTATCACTACAATGTAGATTGCGGAGCTTCTGGTGTGCAAACTTCAATAATATTTAGCGAAACTTCATCTTGTCGCGAACTCGCGAAGGCCATCCATCGGGACAATAGAATCTTGTCTAATTTCTTGAGATTTGTTCACCGAGAAATGCTAACTTACAGTTTCTGCAATTTATCTGTGACGCTCGCGGAATTTTGCTTACTATGATAACTAGTTAGACTGCGGAAGTTTCTGCAGATGTAATGTGCAATATGCACGTGGAAGATGCATGTGCACAACAAATGCAGAAAATATGCACTTTGTCAAGAAAGAGAAAAATTCGTATAATTTAGTTCAATTCATTCAACTACTCTTACATGTTAATTGTACGAAGACTAACTGAAATATTAAACTATAAAATCGATGAAAACATTTATAAAATCATAAAATAGCGTTATAGTAAATGCAGTTCATTAACTATGAACAACAATCAACTACTATTATGTGTGAATTATACAAAAACTGACGTATGAACAATGTAAATATAATATAAACATGAAATGAGAGAAAACGCAAGTTTTAAACAATAATATCAAAAAATATTTTATGGTTAATTGTATAAACTATGTTCTTTGAAAAAGGATTCATAAATTATTGTAATAGCTGAAGTTAAATGATATGATGTTACATATGAGGTCTCTATTCGATTTCCGTGTGGAGTAGAAAACTTATGAAAATGCGAACTGCTACGGACATCAGCTCACGAAGAATTTCGAGAGTTTTAAAAGTTTTAAAAGTTGCAGAATATCTTTGTCCGTTTCGAACTCCTTTAGAATATTTCTATAAATATCTGAAACAGGAGTCGTACCGTTTCCGAACGTAGTAAGTCCCTCCGTCCAATACGTATTTTATTTCACGAACAAATGTACTTTCGTAGCCAAGACCCTGTTTGACTATAATTTTGTCTGGACAGAAGATTATCCTTCCCGTTCAAAATTGATTTGAAACGTTCTTTCTAAAATGATTTTTCTCGTGGACAAAATCCGCATTCTAACAATTATAATCGTGTAATTGTTTTGTCAGTATTCCTAATTAACTACCAAAAATAAAAATTTCTTTGTGCATGGTGTACGTAAATGCTTCTGATATTTATGGATCCGTGGGAAAGCAGTCTACCGTACTCTGAACAGTCTTTGTATTTATTTAATCCTATTTCACTTGCCCAGAGACTATAATTATATAATTATAGATTATTATATAAAACTGTATACCGCGTTCTCTTAGCAGTTTTTTCATATAACCAATTATTACTGAAGATATTTACGTAGTTCCCTCAATCAAATAGAGCATACCAGCAGACCAAACAATTTTTTCCTTGTTTTTACACAAATACATCGCAAGCAGCGTTCCCAAAATACCATGAATCTTCCGCGCGCATATAAACATGGAGAAATAAACCGCAAACGTGAAACAATGTCGAGTTCCGAAAACAAGAATAAAAAGGAGACTTTTCAAATTATTTTTTCAACCCGCACAGCAACCGTCAGTGACATGTGATGTTAGTTTTGCGGCAGACAGCACTGTTCATTTTCTGCTTCATGTCGAACGAGTACAGTAAATGTAATTTTTCGTGAATGGTTGTTCATTTGTACAACCATGTTGCAATCAGTGTAAGTTAAAATTAATTGGTTAGGTTGCAATTATAA
Source organism: Lasioglossum oenotherae (assembly GCA_028455765.1). Taxonomy (NCBI): domain Eukaryota; kingdom Metazoa; phylum Arthropoda; class Insecta; order Hymenoptera; family Halictidae; genus Lasioglossum; species Lasioglossum oenotherae. The sequence continues at coordinate 79,855 of CM052292.1, read as the reverse complement.
TTGCAGTATAAAAAGTTTAAAATAATAAAAAATCGTCGTGCGATACCCATGACGTCAGCGGGACGCCATTTTAAAGCGAGAGGTAAAATAGAAAATTAAGTTTCATAAAACAATCTTCAGTCCCAAATTATTATAAATGTATCTAAATTTAATTTGTTACGAGCCGAGGGCTGGCGGATAGACGTGGCCGAGGTTTTGTTCGTATGAACAGGATTGTCGTGAACTAGCCGGTGCCTGTTTCATCACCGGGTGTCACAGGATAGGTTTTCGTGGACTAGCCGATGCCTGTTTCATCATCGGGTCGCCACTAGGTGAGGAAAGACAGAGGGTGTCGTGGACTAGCCGATGTCTGTTTCACCACCGGGTCGCCACTAGATGGAAGGTTGTGAACTAGCCGGTGCCTATTTCATCACCGGGTGTCACAGGATAGGTTTTCGTGGACTAGCCGATGCCTGTTTCATCACCGGGTCGCCACTAGGTGAGGAGAAAGGGGTAGTCGTGGACTAGCCGATGTCTGTTTCACCACCGGGTCGCCACTAGATAGGGAAAGGGTTGTCGTGGACTAGCCGATGTCTGTTTCACCACCGGGTCGCCACTATATAGGAATTCGTGAACTAGCCGATGCCTGTTTCATCACCGGGTGTCACTAGGATTTCGGAAAGAGGTAGGGTCTAAGGGAATACAGCTCTCGTAACTTTATATTGATGATAAACCTCGAGCGGTAAAGGTTTATCAATGTGAGTGGAATGCTAACTACTGGACTTCAAAAAGGTGTAGATCAAATATTAGAGACTCTCAATTAATAATGTAAAGAGCACAATATATTCTTTAGAAAATTGGAAATACACTTGTTGCGTGTTTGTAATGTATCGCGGAAGCTAATTCCCGATGTCTCGGTTTTCACGCACTGAGAAATGCGGGGGTAAGTGAAATAAACTGTCTTTGAAAACGCGTTTCTAAACTTCTTCTGAGTTAAACTAATTGAAAGGGAATGTGACCCGATCTCACTATACGCGTACTGTTACGTGATCAGTCTTCAACTAAGCCCGTGGAGGCCAAGCTCGAGCCCTTTATATACTAGTCAAATTGCTCCAAAAATTGTGGTAGGGATAACCGACAATCTGGAGGACTGTATAAGTTTTCCAGATGCATCCTCTTTCCCATAAGGGGAAAACTGTTTATTTGGGCATGCGAGCTGGACCCCCTGCACGAACACGTGGTTGCAAGAAGGGAGTAAAAGTCACGTAGGCAAAGCCTCCGTACGTAACAAATTTATAATTATAATTTATTTGTCAATTACCAAACTGTATCTAAGCGAAGCTCGATTATTTTTTCTTGAAAAATAATTTCAGAAGTTGTTACATTGATAATGAATGAAAGTGCTGCAGTAAGCAATTCGTGAAAAAGTATCAATCTAATATTTTCACCAATTATTACGTGACTATTCCGATCTCTAGGGTTCCAATTATTTTCACAATTATTTTGCGATACGTTAACCGATAGCGTTCGTTAATTAAACGTAAACATTCGTTAAAACGCAAGCTGCACGAGAGGGACTCGATTGCGCGGATAATGAAAACGTCACGAAATATTCTGTGACGCGAGGGATTCGTCGAACATTCTAAGTAATCCAATAATTCAGTATAGCAGATACAGCCGTGGGAGAAATTGAAATTTAACTCAATCCGCGGGAGGTCTAAGTGGTAATTTCACATCGCAATGCATCGCTTAACGTTTCCGCTGTTATTTCATAGCTGGAGCTAGGCGAATTAAGTATTACCGCTCGAGAAGAATTTATTTCGCTATATTACCGTTGCTATAGCATTTCTTTCCATCTAACATCCCCTAGAAAAGATACATTTTTACACGAATGCGGAATAACACGGTCTAAAAAAGAAAGATACTATGTATGTTGTATACACAGTGAATCCGAAAAGTATTTGAACGCGAGCACGAAAAATTGATGAGAAAGTGTGTCGTTCCTTTTCGTAACAAGAAATATGCTTAGAAAAAGGACTATAAATGCTTTACGACTTCATAAAATTCATTTTTAATGTTTAACAGCGAAGGCTACTAAAATTCTCGGAACGCTGCGGTTTACAACGGTTTTATGGAAAATTTTATCTGTTTCTAAATGGAAGTACGCGTAATCTTTTTATTAATCTCTCCTTATTATATGTATTTATGCACCATTATTTGCTAAGTACAGCTATCGATAAGTTTTACGATACAGTCATCATTCTCGTAAAATTTCCTATAACCTAGCATAGTGTGTAAACACTACCTATTATCGCGGCAGAGCCACGAAACATTAAAAATTACGAGGAACAACAGAAACTGTTGCTTATACGAAAAAATAGCGAAACTACGCCTACATTAAATTTAATTGACTATATTTTTATAAAACCCTAGAGAACTTTAAATTTTTTCCCCCTGCTCCCTTCCCCTATATTGATTTTCTCAAACTCTTTTAATCCTTCTACTGCTCTTCTACTATTGAAAATTTTGTTTTCCTTTGCGAAAATGTTCTCCGCGGCTTCGTTGAAGAATTATTAACGAAAAACACACGGACCAATCAGAGCGCGGCTACTGCGGATGGATTCCGGCTGGGCCAATGCCAACGCCTTGCTCGGCGCTAGTCGGTAATAGTCACGCTCCGATTGGCCCGTGTTTTTCGTTAATAACTTATTAACAGTGTTGGACAAATTTTAATTTGAATAATAAATAAACGTGTGATATCAATTGCAAATAATAACTAAAATTTTTATTCAAATAAAAGTAATTTAAATAATTCCGAAAGTGATCTATTTATTATTTCTTATTTGCAAATAAACAATTATTTATTATTTGGATTGAGGTGGAAATCAAATAAATAGTTTTTGGTCTGCTCTTATTGCTTGTATTTTGTATATACAATGAACACGTGGCGAAATTAATATCGTCATTATCCGTATGTATAATATTTACATAAATACAACTATTTTTTGTATTAATTTGCTTTTCCGATAGATCGCAGTTCATAAAGCATTCTCAAATAATGCACAACAGACGATACATTAATATTAAAATCGTTGCTAAGGACACTTGGAAAGAAAATTTGTTTAATGACTATGAATAATAAATAATAATTTAGTATCTATCTATATATATAAAATAGAAAAGTATGTGTGTATGTATGATCCCATCGATCTGATACGGTGGGTCTGTCGTACTCCAACACTCCAACCAATTTAAATAATTATTTATTTAAATATTGCCCAGCACTGCTCCTTAACGAAGCAGCGGAGAACATTTTCGTAAAGAAGAAAGTTATTTAGAATGACCTTAGGAATCACCCTTTTCAAGGAAATACATTTCGGGGACACACCCTGTACTTGAACCACTCGCGTTCGTCGTAAATGTATAAAATCCGCAGTTTAATAATGAGATTCAGTACGTTGCGTACGAGCGACTGAAGATTCCGGTTCGTTGTCGGATTGTTTTTCCGGCGGAGATTGTTTATCATCGGTCCCATGGCGGTTGGTAAAATGGGGAAATGCTCGATTCAAAGCACAGCTATCTCTCTTTCGAATGGCTGAGACAGCGCCCCCGGCCTATCGAGAAACGAATATTCCAGGGTATTTGTCCCAAGAGATCCGAGATCAGCCGTGATAATATCATGATACGAGCCGGTCTCGTCGACATTTTCGGGAAAACCGTGGCGCACATCCCCGCGATATGGAAATTGCCGACCACTGGCTGGCGCTGCAACGCCAATTAATCGAACCTATCCGAAAAAGACAACACACGAACACACTCTGCGAGCCGACTGCATCACCGGAAATCCGGCTTTTATGAAATCGCGTTCAACACATTATACCGCGACTTTCCTTTAGCTTACCACTACGCCGAGCCGGATAAATATCGTAAGCAGATGTATATCCAAATATTGGGAAAAATAACGGTTTCGTATATGATGCAGTAGAAACTTCATAGTTGAATCAGAGCTACGTAAAATACTATTTGAAATAGTAAATAATTTATTTCATTTGGAATCATACGTACACTTCTGAATATTAAATATATTATTTGTTAAATTATTATTCTGTTTGGAGGATCCTCAAAGTAGTAAGGATTTTATTTAAAATGTATTCATTTTAAATATTATTTCTGAAAATATTAAGGTACAGAGGGCGTATAAAAAATAACGCATTCGTGAACACAGACCAACGGTTCCATGTAAACAGAGTATATCCAGCTACGGAACTTTAAGCAGTGAAAAATAAAAAAAAAACTGAACGTTGGAAGAAAAGATTGTTATTAAAGAATGAGGAAGCCGTCTGTAAAAATGCAATCTCTTCATGCACCCCAAAGAACAACTTCCAGCTGGAATGTCATGGTTGACCACAAAGCGTAACTTGCCTCCACTCTCGCAACCCGATTTCATTCTTTATTCGCACAAAAAGATTTTACGAAAGCAGCAAACAAGTTTATTCACGCTCCGCGGAATCCTCTAATATAAAAGATTCAGTACTGTGCGTTGAAATAAAATTATAGTGTTCATCCGATTATTTATTCGTCCTCGAAAAATCGATTTTCAATTATTTTTAATTTACACTTCAATTCGACCAACTGTGATTGATAATCATACACTTGAGCCATAATCGCATATTTCAAATCTCATATCTGTTCCTAAATATTTTTTTACTAAAACGATTATTCGATGTGATTATTTAATAAATATTACATGACGAGAGGAGCTGTTGTTACGCTCGCATATTTAACAATTCACTGGATTACATTTATAACTGTGCGAAACTATTGATAATAACAACTAAAAATGAGAATTTGTTAAAATCATGATTTAATTAAAAATGCGTTTCTCTTATATGTAATAATAAATATGCAATTTTAATGGGAACAACAATTATTTAAAACAACGAGGAATCAAATTAATTATTCTGAATGATTCAGATAAATTATGCGAATCTCGAAAACTCCAACAATGTTTACCAAGGGAAAAATTGTCCAAGCAGCGGACCATATTCGAGCTTTATATTCCATAAAAGTTGAAGGAGACGACAGTTTATAGCAGGCAATATTTCACGCGTGAGAAAGCTGACGCGTGTAATACATATACCTAGACAACGTTCAGTAATTTTTAATGCTGACATTTCATATCGCGAACTATAAGCTCTATTTATTTAGATCGATATACGGAGACTCGCGATCGTCTCTAATCACGCTGTAATATGGTTGCATCAAGCTGTTGCGAAACTCTGACGACGAATGAAGTAGCTAGCAAGGTCTGTAACTTGAATTCCTGTGATCAAGATAGACCGAGGTTGACCCTTCTGAATAATCTTTTATTACTAACCGGCGGATGTTAATGCAAAATGAAAATTTTCCAGGTGAATTGTACGGAAAAACAAATTGAATGAAATTGTATTCCTCTCTTTTCCTTCCATACAAAAATATTCTTGAATTCTTTTCAGGCATTACAAAATACAAACTTTAGTAATTATTCAAGGATTACACGAAATTTCATTAAGTATGTAGTAATTATAATACATTCAAAGATTGATTTATTATATTTTGAGGAAACTGAGAATGTCAAAAAATTTGTTTGCACCATTTTACTGGACATTTACAAGTTTCAGAAGATCATAAACATTATAAATGCATAAAATCAGTGCATCTGTGTAAAAAATTATTTACGCCATTTTACTGTACGTTTACAAGTATTGTACAAGATGTATACCAGAGACAAGATTACTACTACTATATATTAAATTTAATAAATGATTAATAACTGGAATATCAGCGTCTACTTGGAACGTGAATAAAGATTCTGCTCCAGGAAGAATTCGGTCACAGATTCAATCAGCTTTAGTCGAATATCTCCTTTCCCATTGTGGCAGGAGAAGTTTTCCGCGCATACATTCAAACTTGCTGCTCCCCCGTACATTTTCGTAAAAATTGTACGTATCGAGGGCGAATTTTTCGAGAAGAAAGGTGCGGCTCGCCGAAAAGCTGTATATTTTTCCGACCGACTTTCCCCGGGTAACGTCGTCGCAGCCCACCCCCGTAAATGAGAATTGTTTGCCTTGACTTGGAGGAGAATTTTCAGTTCGAAATGAGATACTATGGCTATGATTTACATAAATATGACAATCGTGTAGCTGTCTCGCGACCGTGTCCCCTGCGATGCAAGTTTAGCACGCGAAGAAATGGCGAACATTCCTCCGGGGAATCTAATGAAAGGCGCAGATGCTCGCCGAATTAATTTTGAGCAGAATCGAGGCGTTCGCATATTTATCCGGTTTGCCGATCGGTACTGTCGGAATTTTCCTTGGGTTTCTGATATTTTTAACACGGAAGGTTATTCGGATTAAAGAATAATTAAATTGGTGTTATGAAACCCTGAGGTAACAGTGAAAATAGCCTGCATTTATTCAGTTATACGTATAACGTTTGTCAAAATGGTGAGTTGAAAATTTGTTATTAGGATTAATAAATATATTTCTTTGAACATTTATCATAGCTCGACCGCAGATTTAGAATACAGGAGCTACGTAAACATTTATTCGCTTTCCTAATAATGTGTTTCAGCTGGAAATAATATAACACAATTTTTAAATTCTAAATATTTCCACTGTTTGGAATTTGATAATTTTTACCACAAATATATAAAATTCGCAGTCTAATCATAACAAAAATCACTGAAAATCTGAGTAAACAGCTAGCTAAGTATTTTTAAAGAGAAATCATTTTTAGTGTTCTGTAGATCAAGTGTTCAATTACTCGATACAACAGTTCTTTTTGCTAAAGTGTCTTAATTTATCTTGTTTCTTTATCTATTTACGTTACAAAAGGTGAGTGCGAGGATGATTTGCGTGGCCACGCCTAATCCTTGTAATTCTTGAATAAAGGGTCACGTCCGCGATCCTCAGATCCAAGCCGTCGTCACAGACACGACACAGATCGAACGATTGTCTATCAGCAAAGACGGTCCACCCTCCAAAGCAAAATGATTCCGACCAATGGAATCCATACACCAAGACGCACGAACATCTTAGGGTAAGATCACAGTGCGTCCTGCATCAGACAGCCTTGGTGACGTCAGAGCCGTCTGGCAGACATTTCAAATGTGTGTCTGTCGATCGGCCAATAATTACCCGTCCATTTGTATGCCCAATGTTTTATTGCACATGCCGATAGCCGGTACGCTAACGTACGTCGCACAGTGGTGCAAAATCCCCAAGACGTGGCAACAATTCGTTTATTATGGCAATGTCATTTTGAAAAATCGATGTGTATTGAAATACATTGCAAGTATTAATACGTTACAGTATTAATGCAACGATTGAAGATTATAGAACCTAAGCACAAACACTGACATTGGAAACAACTGCGACATATAATATTGAAGAAAAAAATTTTTTCTCATTTCTTTGTTGTTTTTGTGTATATGCACACCTTGATTTTCAAAAGTTTCATAGTGTAAATATTATTCAGTGCGGTGAGTACATTACTTTAAATTATAAAAAATGCAAAGCTAATCATTAATCTTTTTTGTATACATATTATTGAGACCCTATGGGTGTCACCGATTTTTATTTGGTTATAATCCAAAAATTTGCGGCTTTGTTACTTTTCCACAAATAAGGTCACAATGGTTTTAGAAAGTGCGAGATAAACGATATTTTCGAATCCACATTTATTAAGCTTAAGATTTTTAATACTAAGAATATGAAAACACTATCCGAATACCCAAAGTCACATGTTTTTCATTAAAGTATATCATAGTAAAACGATAAGAGTATTTAATAAAAATGATTTCAGTTGAGAAAATATTTGTTTTCATAGTTTATTTTGCAATTGTTTTAAACAGGTGCATTGCTATCATAGAACCAGAAAATTGAAAAAATAAAAATTATGATAAAATATAGCCCCAAGTGTCCTCTATATGGACCCGTTTTTAAAAATACGGATACTTGAAAATTGGCGACATGAAAATTAGTTGCAGTGAACGCTGCACCGTCCTACATCAGACGAAAATCAAAATCATTTTAACTTCCTCCTACATCGTCCGGCGTCGAGGCCCCATGGGGTTTGTCCATTGTTACCCTCCTCGAAGTACCTGAAAAAGGTTCGGCTTCTCGCGATTTTGACCATTTCGTCCGGTTTCTGGCCCACTGTGAGCACCTTGCTGGACGAAAACGGACGAAAAGACACCAACACAGCCCTCCCAAACGCTCGTCTGTGTGGACTCATGTCTGATGTAGGACGAAAACGGACGCACTGTGATCTTACCCTAAGGGTTCGGCTATCCTTCGGCGTCGTTCAATTTCCGGTAATGGCTTCTTCTGTCGGATGACATCTCATGGTTGACGTGGCCATGGGTCACCTTGCAAAATATTTCCCAGACAAACAGTAGGGGTTCGATAATGTCGAAATCCCTCTGACTTGAAGTTATGTGGCCTAACCTTACCATCAGAGCTAAGTAAATACCAAATAAAAAATATTGGCAATAGAAGAATTATTTATACATTATTTATATACAGTGACTCACAGTAATATTCGGACACTTTTAAAAGGGGACTTAAACTTCTTTAACCTCTTTAAGACTTCTTTAGGCTCACCGCGTACTCAATTACTGATTGTGAGCACTGAAAGAGTCTGATCCGCATCACACTCCGAAGTGAAACGCCATTCGGGCAAACTCGTGGAACTCAGTTTAGTTGAGCGAGCAAGAAAGAGACAAGTGGGTTTGGGGTAATTTTTTCGTGGGGGCTCCCTACATTTTTTAAGGCTGCACCATACTTTTTTTCATTTTTTTCCCACCTTCGCCCACAGCACACCCCTCCCTCCCTAGGATACGTTTCAGTGACATTATTACCGAGAGGATGGTCGATATTCATCATACCGATTCCCAAAGCTTTGAATGCACCACATGTCTGTGTTTCCTCGCCTTATGTCGTACATTATTTTCCATTGTTTGTTTCCATTCTTCCATTCCTCCCTCTATTCCCCCTTCTAGGCACGGACCATTCTCCTTAACTGTTATTATCTTTTGTTAATACTATTAATATTCTATCATATTTCCAACTATGTCATGGAAAGAGAAAATAAATTAAAATGGGTAAACACATAAGTCAGTAAATAAGTCAATAAATACGTCGATGGCTTATTTATTGGCGTATTTGTAGATTTATCTATCGACGTAATACAAACAAATAAGGCTGCACCATACTGAATAACTGTTTACTTCGATCTCTGGCAAAAACTGACAAGAATCGGACACTAAACCACCTCAATTGGCTTTAACACCGGTATTGATGGTACTCGCATTCAGTTCCGCGACAGATATAAAAAAAACTCGGCTTGATGCAACACCACTATGGGTGTTGGCTTGATGTGTGTACAGTGAGAAATGCATAAGAAATGAACCGGTTGTGATGGCACCGGGAAACTGAGAAATACGCTGGGTAATGTCTGAACCGCAAGAAACGCTGGAAACAACGCTGGTCTGGTCTTTGCATAGCGAGATGTTTTTGTTCTGCTATGCTCAATGCAAAGCTTATGCGTGCTACCGGCGGAGAAAAATGTTGTAATTTTTCTGAGGAAGCTGACGCGCCAGACTACGGTACTCTCGATCGTATTTCTCTTCTGTGCAAGAAAGTGTTGGTTTTTAAATATAATTATAATTCTTTACCAATACCACAAAATTAAGACAACGAAATAGATGTGCACTATTGACTAATACAATGATTTGTTAAGGTACCCATTGGTGTACGAATTGATTCGTAGCCCTTTCCTCATATAACATCCCACGTAACACTTTTCACAATTTTTCAATTAAGTGCTTGCGATAATCTGACAAAAAAATATTTTAAACACAAATCGATCAGTTTTCGATTGGCTATACATCGCAATAAAAAAAGTTGGAAAAATTTCTTTTTAATTATTGCCAAGGCCACCTTCATTTCTTTAAATGGTACTTGAAGGTCATCCGAAGGTCATGGTATACTACATAGGTCGTTGAATTCGTCATGATACGGGCTATAATACTGTCAAGTAAAAAATACCAAGTGCCATTTTTAAAAAATGAATATGGCCTTGACAATACTATAATAAAAAAGAATCTCGAACTTTTTTTATTGCAATGTATAGCCATTCGAAAACTGATCAACTTTTGTTTAAAATATTTGATTGTCAAATTATCGCAAGTACTTGAAAAATCGTGAAAAGCATTACGTGGGACACTCTGTATACATCGTTTATCGAGAACAATAATTTATACATACTCAATTCAGATTTGTAATGTCATGGCTTTTTAATAAAAACCAAGCGACGGCTAAAACCTGTTTGAGGTTATTCGGCAAGGTGACCTTAACGAGATATATCAAGGTCAATATCACCCTCTCCTAAACGTAATACTATCTAGGTTGACAAAACTTTCGTAGCTGAGAAATGAGATACAATAAGCTCTACCGACCTCGTTAAATTATTATACGAAACGAGCAATAAATCCACAGCGAATTCAGCTAACGAAGATTTGATATCAAGAATGATCGCAATACTAACTCGACGGGGTAACGCTGAGTTACGATTTCTGATTTGAGATGTCAGATTTATACAGCATTGAGCGCGCACGCTTTTCCAGTATTTGCACGGCAATTACAATTTTCGTCGGCCATTCCGCCCACTTGGAACAATGTTTATTAACGTAAACACCGTGGACAAACAGCTCCCATCGGAATCAATAAATCCGGAGCATCTATTATACAATAGTACACTTTGTCTCCACTTTAGTTTCCGTTTTGATCGCCCGGTTACATCAACAACAATAGTGAATGCAAAACGCCTCTCGTAGCATACCGCCGAAATAGTTCGGCCTTATTACACCTTATCAATTTTATGCAGAACGGGTTCCATGTTGAATTCCCCGGACAGCATTTCACGAATATTCACTGACGTTTTGGCAAGCGAAACATAATTGTCATAGAATATATTCTCTGACGATGAGTGACGTTGTTTGTTTTGCAAACATTCGGGTTACGAACTGATTTACAATACGTGTAAAAATAGATTTTTTATCGTACTGTTATAATTTTTGTAAAAATACTTTCCATATTTTGTGAAACGATGTGACACATTTAATTGCAAAATAAAGAATTTCTATCTCAATTTCAGTATAATCAAGAATTAAACAAAAATCTCTTTTCTTTCTTAATAGATTTAAATCTAAACAGATTAAAAGTAATATAACATTATTTTAAAATTCTTTGTGGATGTTTTCATAATTTTGTGTGCTGTCTACTCATGCCCTCATAAATACTCTAACTACCAATATTTACATTTTCTAGAGATTTTCTAGTAAAAATATCGCGTACATACGTTTCCCGATACTAACCGATTTTGTCGGATTTGCGAAGTAATGATCCCGGTTTACTTGAGATTATTCGAAAGCTGCGCTCCGTAAGCGGTATTATTCTAATTGCCGTTAAGTCGGTGAGCCTAATTACCATCAGTACTACCGCGGAATCACCTGTCGAGAATTATTCCATCTATTCCCCATCTCCTCTTACCCTATCGCCTAATCCTTATATCACCGTCCTCATCTTCCTTATATCGGTCCCCCCCTCCCTTCAACAGGTGACTGCGTAATTTTTGGCTCGAGCTTGCTCCTTCTTTCTCTTAACACCGTTGCGTGATCTATGTATTTAGTAAAGCTACATACCTTTTATGTAACAGTGAGTCGCGATTTTCAGTCATCTACGATTTTATATTATACATATATTTGCATATATTAATACATACATGAAAGATATATGCATCTTTGTGAAAAATTTATTTCCACTTTTATTATTATTAATATTAACTATTAATTCAGGGTGTCTCAAAATTCTTTCAACATCCGGAATTGGGAGATTCGTGAGATCATTTGAAGCAATATTTTCCTTTGCAAAAATCGCGTCCGAGGCTTTGTTAAGGAGTTATTAACGAAAAACCTGAACCAATCGGAACCAATTGACAGTTGACGCGTGGGGCCGACTGTGCCAACACACGTCTAGGTCGCCCTCTGATTGGTCCGTGTTTTTCGTTAATAACTCCTTAAAAAAGCCGCGAACGCGATTTTTGCACAGGGAAATGTTGCTTCAAATGATCTCAGGAACCTCCCATTTCCGGATGTTGAAGGAATTTTCAGACACCCTGTATATTATGAATTATATCTTTATGAAAGTTTTACCAACATATTCGCGACAGTTTTCTGATTGAAATCAGACCAAACGCTATACATTTTGCTTGATATTTACTTGTTGAAATCACAATATAGTAGAACTTGAAATATCCGAACCGATGATACAATTTGAATTCTCCAGTATCCGAATTGAATACGAGTGTCTGCATTCGTTTGTGCATTCGGATGTGTTGATAAACGTTTCATAAAAGAATAGTAAACCACAACTTAATAATCGATGGTAATTTGTAATGTAAAACTCTACTCCACATTTTAATTTGATTATTAATTCAATCTTGATTAATGTGAGGTAAGAAAGTTTGAAGTGATATCATGTTTTGTGCCTTGATCATCTTTTACAAGCAATGTTGCTTCTTTGATGCTCAAAATGAACGCCAAGAAAGCAATTACTAAAGATACACAACATCTTTTGACGTATACTAATATTTTGAAAACCATCACTTTCTTTTGTTATCAAACAAGCAAATATTGAAACGGGGATTCCTTTTCTGGGTCGCATCAATTAAAGTGTGTCCGTATCATAATATTTAACTGTTCTCTGAGAGTACACAATCTCGGTAACTTCTGATTTTATACCCTTGATTTTATAAGGTTACGGAAGCATTGTTTAATTTTTAATCGAGTCTACGTTTTATTTAGATAAACGTTGTCGTCAGGAAGTGAAGAGTGTCACTTTCCTTTCGTCGAGTTGGCATCGCACTGTCAGCATAAATGGAATTAACGTGAGCCGGTGCAGCACAAACACGACAGTGGCATAAATTTCCAACGCTTCCAGCGAAAACTGAAATTGACTGAAAATCGCGCACAGCAGTGCCGCGCGACGATTTCGCGAAATTGATATTTCATGTGAAAATTAATTAATGATGTATGAACGGGAAAATATTTGCACGGCATTGTGGAATTCGTAAATGCGTGGCAATCCTTCCTATTTTCGAATAACATTCCTAAGAAACGCATTCTGCCGAAACGCCTGCAGCAATTTGTAATTTATGAAAAATAAATGATCTAACGTACAAGCCTCATCGGATTTAACTGCATGAGAATTTCAGCAAATTGCGTCAGACGAAAATATGAATTGAATTAGTACTCATTCAGTTTCTGATGTATTGGTTATACACCATGGAATGCTTTCATGGCGCTATTTGAAACGAAAATTAAATCTTATAGGACACTATCTTTAACTGTGGTGCGCGTAAAAACTGTATTGTTAGATATAAATCTGGACGACTATGTAATAAATTTTTCAGGAGCAATAACAATTTCAATAACACACAAACAAGTCCTCGTTTTTTCAGTATTGCAAGCGTGCGGGATGCTCGTTCTCATTTCTTGATCATACATAATCATAAAATCTGTTTCATAAGAGAATTGCTAGAAACAAAAAAGCTTTATCATTGGATTAGTTGAATTCTACATATTATCCATCAAGGTTAGACTGTTCTCCAATTGAACTGTTCTCGTGCTAGAAAATCTGTATCACTCGCAATACTCATTAGTCAGACAGTCAAATGTCAACAATTACAACACTAAAAATTATATGAAAATTTCGTGGACTGTATATGCAATTGGTTGCTGCTGTTCGCAAAGTTTTTCTGTAGAATGGCGCTCGGCGACAAAACAACGTATCGTTTAATCGCGAAAGCGTCCCCGTTTAATTACTAATATTATTTCTTCCCGGGTGGCCGAGGACGACGCGGGCCTTTAAACCGGAACGTAATTATAGTCCGTAAAGTTTTCTCGTTTGTATCTTGTCACGTTCCATTTTCTTAATCTGAGACTGTCGGCGAGCGACAACTTAACAGCGTCGTATTGCGGTTTATCAGGCGTGCAATCATTGCACAGGTCACAGATCAATCGTAATTCAGTGGAACGGAAAACGAAGATACGGCCGGGAGTTTTATCCGCACGTACCAGCCACCCGCATTTGTACCAACGAATCCGCTGAAACATTTAAACGTTCACTATAGCGAGTCGTATGAACGCTCTGCTACTTGAATCCTTCGCGGTTCTGCGTCCACCTAGACTCGACATTTCATTTTATTAGAACGACCACATGTTTTAACGATCCGTGAGCTATTTCCCAAGGACCTTAAAATTGCGTACGGCGCCAATGCAATCTTGTGAGGGACATTAGAAAATACACTTTCCTATAACCTTACACGTCCAATCCTTAACCCTTCGAGTTCCGTTTCAATTTTGGTCCTTACAACTGCCTATATTCACATCAGCATGAATTTTTTAATTCAAAAATGAAATGAAGATATTTATGTATAGGTTATTCAATAATAAGTTACCTCAAAAAGTAATAGAGCAGAGTGGAAAACATGTTATTGAACAAAGTGAATAAGTATCTTAATGTTATATTCAAATTGTAATTTAATTAAAATTGTACGTACGACTTTTAAATGGAACTGTAACAGTACAATCGTTGCGACTATTTTCCTTCTATTTTCGAAGAATGTTTTCCTTTTTAGAATATGATTTGTATATTTTTGATTTTAAAAACACATTTGATGGTCGCGCGAAATTTGGCCGAGTTAGTGAGCTAAAATCCGCCAGGACTATGAACGGACGCTCCTTTTGCGGATTCGATCGAGTTAGGTTACTCGAGCGGAGTCTTTAGCACTTGAAACACATTCTCAAAACTGCTCTAAAGTGGAAACTAATTTAGAAGGGTGCTACTTTGCACAGCATTGGCGGCGAGTCACTTTCCTTTTGTCTCGATACACTTTGTTGACCATCGGTCCCAAACTCCTCTTTGTGGTCCCACTGAATTTAGCACCTCGCTTTGTGCATGTTCTCATTGCTTCAAGAATATTTAATGCAGTTCCGATTCTAACAGAAGACTAAGACCTCCATTTTAAGGGTAGTTACGGACCTTAATTGTTTAATACTGTTCAATTCTATCATTGTCATGAATAGTGAAAATTATTCAATGAATAATACTATAACGACATTAAATCGATATTAGTGTTATTTATTTGCAATATTTACGTAGGTAATTTATAATCCAAAACTGTTTTGTGACAGTTTATTAAACATTTTTAAAAATTCCTGGGACTAACGTTTCTTCTCATAAACATTTTATCTCAAATGTTTTCTTAAACGAGACATATAAATTCCAGAATTTATTTAAACTGAAAGATAACTGCTTATTTCGATCTCTGAAAAATTTATCTATTAATATTTTACATTTTCTTGCTTACTAATTGTCATAATTTGTGTACCACACGCCAATATACAAAAAATACGGACGCGTTAAAATTGTTAGTTTCATCCTTCCAATAAGAGTTAGAGTAATTATAATAAAACAGCTATCTCCGCAGGACAGGAGCCTGAGCAACAAACCATTCAAGAAGTTGTAAAATTCTGTAATATACCGGATAATCATATTACGTCCTGCGTCTTTAACCTTTTATGTCCTCGGGGTATCTACAATAAACTATAAAGTAACATTTCCATCAAAATGCTGCCATGAAAGAAACATGCTTTAATTTCTGCAAAACTGTATTTTATTCATAGTTATAGTATATTTATTTGTATCGTAATCCTTGTAAAAAATCTGCTTATATTCAACATGTATATTATACGATATTTGTTTACCTGCAAACATAAATAAAGAATGAATTTACCATTCCACTAGAAGGGATATATCAATAATAGTTGCAGTTCACTGATAAAATCGATGACAGATAAAATTAACTTTAATTTGACTCCATAAATTTCTAAATTTTTTCTAATTATAAATTGCAGCTTGAAAATTTTAAGTAATTATTATAAAATATAGCTTATGATACAAACTTCTTATTCATTTTAAATAGAAAAATGATGTGAAAACCTATCAACTGTTTATTTCCTTGTTTTACCAGAATTTTTATTAAATTCTAACTTGACATATCGATCTGCCACATCTGATCGCCGCCTGCCCAGTACTCGCCGCAGTGCGGCATGGGTCAAAACAGACCCGAATTCTCTGATCCGAGGATCCGTCGTCAAATTGACAGTTTGGTGTCAACGGACAGAGCTTGTCGCCTCCATCCTGGAGGATTTAAGACCTCGGCTTCTGCTGAGCAGATGGAATTTGCCTCCATGGAAGACGAGATTTAAGATCACGTAGTGGCCTCTGGTCAGCTAAAGTAGCTCGGCTCTATGCTAGACGAGACATAAGACTATTTTCCTTAGCTTCTGGTCAAAGAGACTGTCTCCATCCTAGACGAGATTTAAGACCGCCGCGTCGTCCGCAAGCTCCTGGACCACGGACCGAGTTCATCTCTAACCCAGACGAGATTAAAGACCTCCCTTACAATTCCAAGACGGCGGACAGGGCTTGTTTCCATCCAAGACGCTAGCTATGTTCTTCTAACGACTATAGAACCCGGGGAACTGGCGTGCGTTCATAGCAATACATGTCCACCTACCAGACACTCCAGGCTAATAACTTTTAGAGCTTCGAAGTTAGGATACTGCGACTGCCATCGTCCGTCAGGTGTCCTCTAACTGAAAGTTTTTGGTCCCACGTTGAGATCACGTACTCTATCGAAGGAAATTGTGGGTATCCTTTGGTCAAATTGTTGTAATTATTTACACATGTTCACCATTTTACATTGAAACATTCCATTTTTAAATGACTATTAATGTTTAAAAGAAATGAATGTTAACATTACTCGTCACGTGGTTATTTGGTCATTTTTATTGTACTTATTATGTACTAAAAATCGTAGATTTTATCTTTGTTTTGAAGAGCGAAATTTACTTGTCCATTAAACAACATGAACACTTTTGCATTCTTCTGGAAATGGTAAATACAGTTAATTAATTTGAAACTTTGTGTAAAATTTTGTTACACTAACTGTAAACATCATTTTTCTGTATAAATGACCTCGAATGGCCTTGGATGGGCTAAAAACCTAGCTGTATGAAGATGTATGCCATTCCATTTGATAAAACAAATATGGTGGCCATCATAAAATGACCTCCTTGAAGCAGAACAAGTTTAATTTGGAACGCGAATAATTTACAGGTTCGGAGATGTATTTATTACAACACTGTGACAAAAAAAACAGCTTGCAGCTTATACTGCAGCTTTGCAGTGACGTCATCGTGTTGCAGTAAAAAGCATAACCTGCGAAGCGATAGATAGTACACGTGTTTCCTTCGAAATTCGAAACGAATAATAAAAATGGATCGCGAAATAATCCGGTGGACGGGTTTAATAGGAATGCTCAATAGAAAGGCGAGAATTTATCTCGATCGTTTTCGCGTTTTCAGCTACAAAGATATTTATATGTATATTCCGGGTTCGCAGCCATGCTCATGTAAATGACATAAGGTTTCGAGGATGGTAGCGCAGTGTTGCGAGGGAACAATCGTTTCCCATCACTGAAACTGTCTTATTAAGCGCAAACACGATTTCCCGTTGTATTATCGCCGCTAATATCGGTCTGGTAACTTTACAAAAGGCCCTTTAACGGCCAATAGGAATTTCAAAATGAAACGCCATACATTGCAGCCGGACGGTTACTTTACGGCATTAATACAGAGACAATGTGGAAGTTCGCGTAGCGATTGTGGAAGTATTGAAACGTGACGACACAGGCGGGTCGATACTTTTAGCCGAAACGTGTTCAGTTCGGTGGTGACCGAGAAGTTTTTCACCACTACAATAAGTCTTATTACAGAATCATTTATATTGCTTTAGAGTTAATGTAAAATAGTTAGTTTAATTTATGTTGGAAAGTTAATGAAAGGGGTTAATCTTTTAAGAGTGTATGTCTACGTTTTAGACAATACATTTGCGAACAAAAGAAATTTTTCATTTCAGACGTTTCAATTTTTCGCAATCTTTTAATATCTTGTCCTGAACGAAATGGAGAATATAGTTAAGGATCATGTTAATCCTTAGCACTCGAATGGTGAATTTGCGGCGCCACTAAAAATTGCTGTACCATTATTCAAAATATTGTTTACATGATTAAATGTGTCGATATCTAATCAATTATGGAACATTTAGGTATTGTATGAGATATTATACCAATTCCGTATCCATAAATTTCAAAAATCATAGGGAATGAAATATTCTAGACCGGAAGAAATATTTAATTTTTGAGTTAAAATAGCTCCGAGTGCAAAGGGATAGTAATTATCCTTCGAACAAACATTTAAGTGGATGGTTCACCCTAAAGGGGTATTCTCATGTACAGTTTTGGAGAAATGGCTGCCACATCTTTCTAGTTTAAGATATCCAGCCCAAATTTCCAGCGAATACTGTTCAAATAACGATGATGATGATATGTATATGCTGATTTTTTGATGGAACATAATTTTCGATTTGAAAAAATTGGTTAAACGTGTCTTATTTCTCAGTGATCGAAATGTAACGAACCTCTAGAATACCACGCGCTCCGCACCGAAGGGGCTGACATTTATATAATTACACGTTGCCGCGATGACTGCGCATTTCTGGCATGAGCGACGAGCACGTGTCGCTCGTTAATCTTTTCGCTGTGAGGATTTTTATTTCGAACCCTTCGTCGCGATATAAAGAGACAGATATTAATATGCGGGTTGCGTCTAAATATAACATATTTCGAGAAATGCTGATTCGATTGGATGCATTGAGAGAAGAAAATGCTGTGCATGTTCTTATTGTTATATCATCTTTCGAAATGTGCGAAAATGGAGTCGAGTGAGGGGTTGATTTAGTATTTGGATTAAAAATAGAATTACGTGAATGAAGACGTGCAGATAATGCACAAATGTGAACTTAAAAAAATGTTGAAAACAAGATTTTATTAAAATTAGGCAAAGCGGAAATCTTGTTATAGATTGATAGAGACTGCAA
Source organism: Lasioglossum oenotherae (assembly GCA_028455765.1). Lineage (NCBI taxonomy): Eukaryota > Metazoa > Arthropoda > Insecta > Hymenoptera > Halictidae > Lasioglossum > Lasioglossum oenotherae. The sequence goes on along the minus strand of CM052292.1, from coordinate 60,767 downwards.
TCTACTTATTTGAATTGACAAGTTGAATTGACAAAATTGTTGTAGTTCTCTCGTATGTTCTCGTATGTAGATTTATGCGTATAGATTAAAACTATTTGAATATATTAATAATTTTATAGGGTGTTCCCTATATTTTCATCACAAGAGTATAGTTGCTGAGAATATTTTGTGTACTTCGGAAAAAGTAATCAAGAACAGAGGGATTCCATGAAACATACTATACATATAGAACCCTGTACTTCTCTGCTTAGTGACGATCCTCTTCGAAGTGTACGTCCTTGCCAGAGTAGCTACAGAAGTTTCAATCCACTCAACTAATCGTAAGTGGAAGGAAATTGGAAAGGCAATGGCACACTTGTCTGAAACTTCGAGCTGACGACGATTCATTCAGAATAATCGTTCTAAACGCGTCGGGAGTCAAAGACTGTTTAAAACGTAATTGCGAATCCTTGTATATCAAATTGCGCGGAAATGGTATGCATTTATCCAATCAAAGGACAAATACGCGCATTGTGCTGACGGTATTGATCTGTTTAAAGGTTTCTGTCGCTAACATCTAATTACTGGTTTCGGAATTTGAGGAACGTTTTACTCGCATTACAGGGCGTGCCAAATAGAGTGTTCCAAATCTGTTTTCTCATGGTTTCAGATTTTTCATGTTAAGATTACTCGAATTATGAAATTTCTTCCATCGGAAATTGTTGAACAAATTTCGTTACTCAAACACACGTTACTAGACTGCGGATGTTTATGCATTTATAGCAAAATTGAGTAGTTGAAATTCGAAATTGTTGGAAAATTTTGAAAATTGAAGGTGTCATATATGATTTCTCCTCTATTAAAATCATTGAGGGAAGCAATAACATTCAATTTGGTTTCTATTCCATGCAATCGATGCAGACAATTAAAATAGAATAGAAATTTTGTAAAATATCTAAATAAATTCAATATTGTCATTTTTCGAAGGCGAGGGGTTCATTTTGCACAATAAAGAAATGGTTCAAGTAACTGTCATTTAGTTTAATAAGAATTATCACGAAAAATGAATACTCTCCTATTTAAAGAATATTGGAGCCAGCGTTTTGTAGTTTACCCCCAAAAAATTGGGCACTAAAAGATTAGCACCCCTGAAGAATAGAAAAAGCATTTAATTAAAAAAATAACACGATAAATAAAAACAGCTTAGGACACTACTTGATTTGGTACAGCCAGTATACTTAATTTATTATTCCGGTATTATTAATTTAAGTTCTCCAAACTACAACACTGTTTCCTATGCTGAAATTTTTGAACAAAATTGCTGACAAATGATTTAACAAGTCGCAGAAGCTGCAGCAGGTATAGTCAGTAGTCTGTTCTTGTATTGCTGCAGACACTCAGTAGCAACGTTCATTAAGGAGAGTGCTTCGATCGAGTGAACTAAAAGATACACAGTGACGACCTTATAGACTACACTGTGATAGACCTCTATGTACATGTAAGGTTGGAAATGGTCGCGCGTTTTTACTGCAATATTTGGGAATTAATTCGAAGAAAACAATCAAACCCAGCAAATTAAAATTTTGCGCGCGCAAAACTACAGCACTTGTTAACTGCACAAGTCACGTCACGAAAACACTATCCAATTGATCCCTGCACACATATGTATTAATATCTCCCGCAAAGAGTTTGAGAATACACTTCAGAAAAATTTGTGCCACTATTTTAACAATATATAAACATATATGCAAAATTTCAACTCCCTAGGTTACCCCGTGTCCTCGAAATTAATTTCTAGACGCGGCACTGGGGAGACGAGAATACCTCCTCAAATGCGAACAATGTTTTCAGACTACTATTTGAAAAATTCCGGCGCTGTATCGTCGACCAGCTACAATATTAGAATGCATTTTCCTGTTCCCTCGTATTCTCATACACTTCATCATACGGGCTCTCCAAATATTTGTATTGCGCTGCGCTTGTAGATACGCATCTCCCGTAAGTACAGCGCGTATAGGCAAATATTTAAGAATCCGCGGAACGTTCTCCTTCTGCGTCTCGCCGAGAAATTATCTGATCGTTGTCTCCGTTTAGCCTGGTGGTAGTATCTCCCGTTGGACCCCCGCCAAAAATCTTCGCTTCCTCTTTTTAAATCGTTCCCGACTAGCCGGGGAGTCTTTGGTTTTTCCGTATTATCAGCGGTGTTCGTCTATCGCCATCCTTCTTATGGACTGTCATCCGAAATCTGTAGCTGTTCCGCGAAGAAAAAGACCCGTAAGCTGGCGTGAACGAGAAAGTTTAAATTGCATCGCCGTCGTATATCACAGTTCGGTTGTCGTTTATTCGACTGGTTGGTAGCCCATTTCCGATTGAAACCGATCCACTCCGCACCGCTTCGAACTTTCTTCTAGGCTAGGCCGTTTTCGATTCGCTCGGATCCTTCCATTGCTCAATTTTGAAAGCTGCGACTCCCGCTGTGCATACATGCATTATCCCCTTGCATTCGCGCACGCGAAAATTGTGAAACTCGAAATTCTTCGCGCTACTTCGATCCTACAGCACATTTGCTGCGTCATACCACCGTTCAGAAGCTCGGAAACAGGACAACGAAATTTTGAAAAGATTACTTGAGCCGTTTATTTTGAAAGTAGTCATTTGCCATTGTCTATGGAATCAATTTTCATGTAACCAACTTCATAGTTTCAATAATTGTGAAATGAAAAATATGAAACCGGTCATGTGACCGGCAGTGGTAGGTTTACTCTCTCTCTCTCTCTCTCTCTGTTGATCCTCCCACAATTTAAATGTCACATATTCAATTCTGCTACAAATACCCAAAATCCGCCATCTAATGAACTTCAATTTTCATTTCATTAGACAAATTACTCTGAATTTATACAAGTTTCGAGGCTGCTAGATCGCCGGACAAAATGTCAACATTTTCCAGAGTGAATGCCGAATTAAACCGCACACGGTTCCATGGCAAAGACTTGAATCCTTTCCTCCTGTCATCATCAATGCGGTTCACCCCCGTGGCACCGGCCGCTGTCCCGTAAATTCAATCTCCCCTTGGCTAACGAACTAATTCACTCTCTAACAGTAGAACAATCATCCCTTAATTAGTGGAGCCTCCTAAGCAAACAATCCGACCGCCTGAACAACATGATCAGGTTAATCAGGTGTCTAATATTACAACCGTATAACGAACACCCGATGATCATTCGCCGCGGTCTGTCTAATTAACCGGTTTTGGTACATGTCCGCTAGGTATTCGCGCCCGGTACAGGACCCGAAATACAGTCTTCCAGCTCACCGATTCGCCAGGTCAGATAACCGAGAATGAATGGCTGTACCGAATTTTCGATCTGGCACGGCCGATTCCGTCCAGGTAGCCGCCCTCGCGCTCCGATAAGAGGTATAACGTACAGATTAAAGGCTCAATGCTAAACTAGACTGGAACGATCCGGTGCCGTTTGTGCGGTTACAGTCTAATCCTGGCAGACCTACGTACCTACGGATACATGCATACGTAATCAGGTATTAAGGCACCAACATTAGGTGGACGTGCTAGAATTAATACAATCCTCTTTGTTGCTTCGGCTGCTTACCGACAACGAGCCCTAAATGGATCCTGATTGATACGATAACCTCCCCCTCTTCTCCTTGACTCCACCTCTTCGCGCATTCGCTGTGCCAAATTGATCTCTCGAACTGCCTTCCCGTCTAATGTCAATCGAAACATCAAGGCGAGCACGGTGTTTGTTGGAGAGAGCATTCGATTCAATGGGGAATTTCATAGTGCTCTGCGTCGAAGGATTTGGGACATTCTGGTGTAGGATATACCTAACTCTGTGATAGTCTTCAGTTTGAATGTATGTTGCATCGGAAATGGACGATTTTAGAATATTGATGTTTTGAAGAGTTTTCAGAAATATTACAGTATACGGGTTTGTTGCTTACCATTTTAAGGCACTAAGCTGATCTTTGAGGATCTATCTAGATATTAATGCCCTATCTTGGCCCTATCTAGACCCTATCTAGGTATTAATTACCTGTCTAGGCATTATCTAGATTTCTAAAGCCCTATCTGAACTGTACTTGATTTTCAATACTACAGTGAGAAGCAAAAGTGAACACACATACGATATTTTTACGAAAACGTATTTTTATTTAATGTTTGCATGTAAAATAGAATAAAAATAAAATACACAGTATTAAGTACATACAAAGTTTTAGCTTTTCAAGAAAATTTTACTGATCGTGGTATTATTATTGTTTTGATAAATACAAACTTTTTCCGTGTAGTCGGTTTTGCACCATAATAGTACGCTTGTGGCTGATAAACGTAAACATATTTTTATTAACAGTTACCGGTGGTATTCGAGTCCGGGAGTACTCCAGTAATTGCACTTTTGCTGTTCGTGCAGTAACACGCATCAACATACTGTCATGAAGCCATTATCTAAGACTATGAAAGATAGTATTATTTCTCAATTAAAATCTGGCTCATCAATGAGAAAAGTTGCCGAGAATTAGTCAAGCTGCAGTATATAAAGTACGAAAACAATATTGCAATGATGTTCCTACATCTGTCGGAGGACGTCCAAAAATATTTTCTTATCAGGACAAGCGACGATTAAGAAAATATATAACTTCAGAAGTCACACGGCGACGGCGTCAATGGCAGTGAAGTTGTTGGAAAGAAAATAAGCAAGTGGACGGCTCGAAGAGCATTAAAAGAAGCTAATTTTATATCAATGGAGAAGAAGAAGGAACCTGCTCTTTCAAAGAAAAATATTAAAGCTCGTATCAGTTTTGTCAAAAAATATATAAATTGGAATGAAGAACAATCGAAGACCGTGATTTTCTCAGACGACTCTAAAATAAATCGAATTTTATCGGATGGAGGTTCTTGGTGTTGAAAAAGGAAACATGAATCTCTTTTGCGGCGTCATGTTAAACAGACAATTCAATTTGGCGGTGGTTCAGCCATGATATGGGGTTACCTTACGGCATATAGGGTAGGTCCATTGCATCGAATTGAAAGTACGGTAAACCAGTTCACTTACAAAACAGAATTTATTGGATGTTGTTGATAATATGCCCGTAGAAGAATATGATCTTGTTTTCCAACACGATAACGTCCCAGGGCATTATGCCCTGTTATTAATTAACTAATTGGCTAATCAACAATTTCAAACGATGTCGTGGCTTGCTCAAAGCCCAGACTTAAAAAATGAAATTAGCGAATAACTATAATGATCCACAAACGACAATAAATGATTTATGATAAAGAGTGCAGCAACAGCGGTATTCAACAGCGAATTGTGATGCAAAACCGATTACACGAAAACAATTTGTATTTATCAAAATAATAATAATATCATCATTGTTTAAATTTTTTTGGAAAACTGAAATATTCTACTTAATACTGTGTAGTTTGTTTGTTTTTTTATTCTATAAGCAAACATTAAATGAAAATACTTTAAATATTTTCTAAAAATATCGTTCGTGTGCTCACTTTTGCTCCTCGCTGTATATCTAGATATTTAATCTCACATGTAAATAAGTAATACATTTGAGAGAATTGTAATTCTCCAATCCGAACTAGCTACTTATGCCCGCGCAATACCGCCATGATCTACGCCGAGACAAATTGTTTATTCGATCCTTTGTGTCTGATACCAGTACCGATAGCGAGCATTGCGCTCTCATTCTCACATATTGGATCACAGCGAAAGGTTCCCCGCCTTTTGAATTATTCACTTTGAGATAACATCGCTCCGATGAAATTCAATATTTTTATTAAAATATACACGGTCGCATGCTGAGAGTCTGCACCGAACGACAAAGGCGACGTATTTCTGTTCGATTTATAAAAACGAACGAAAGTGGACAGTTTTGAATTTAGCGATTTCATTGAAAACGTAGATGATAATTAACGATAACATACCGATATGTATCGACAGATTCGACGTTCCTATGACACCATTGAAATGGAATCGTGAGCAGACCGGAGTTTTATGCGACAGCATATTTCGATCTGCTATTATCCAATGTTTTGCATATTTCGCGTTTTGCATATTTTAATTAGAAGTCATGTGCTCGTGTGAAATATTGCTTTCTATGCTATTATTTTCTCATCATCTCTTGTGTACTACACATATCTTAGTCTTCTTCTTCTTCTTCTTAAAAATTATTTGGTCCCCTCAGGGTTTCAAATCCATTTACCAACTCCCTATCTTTCCACTCTCTCACTACTATCGCCTTTTCAGCGGGGCCTACAGTTTTATAAAGGTGGGTTCCGAGTTGCGAACCACCTTGGGTCTCAACCACAGTTTTTTAAAAGGCACGTGGAATATTTCCAGAGGTGCCGGCAACAGCACCCACTAGTCTTTAAATTATAAACAATTCTATATATAATATAATATACTAAAAATATTACATTATACTGCTATTATTAATTTTCTGTTCTCTTAAGAATATAATAAAATGAATGTGCATACACCTTTTCTAAAGTTGTTTACTTGACAATTATTGAATTATTGATTGATTATTGTTTATCGATAATAAAAATTATTCACGTGGAATAATTAATTTATAGCTGGAATTTTCCAATATCTATTGTGTTTTTAAATTAATCTAGAAACAACCAAGATTTTAAGAATTTACGATACGTTCCTTTGCTGAAAACCAATCATCGTCGAATCGATTGGCCAACAAACAAAATTCACGTAATAAAGAATTTAATTGTGAGTCCTCGCAGAAACAATGAACTCATCGGAAAACTGTCATGAACAATAATGAAAATCGTATAATTCACTGAATGAAAGGCTGTGCTTTGTTAATTAAATGAAGGGAAATATTAAATACGAATTTATGTTGATTCAAAATCAAATGAGATAAACAACATATACAATGTAATAAAAAGAATACGCATACGAAACGTCTTAATTTCGGTTAACACATTGATTAAAAGAAATTCTTAAAAAGGGGAAGAAATTAAACAATATGGTTGATCGATCGTCGCAGCACTCCGTGCAACACAATGCCGCGACCGATCTGTCACGTGCGGCAGTTAAGGTGTTGAAATGCTTTTCTGAAAGGTAAGTAAAGTAAAAAAGTGTGTTATGTAGAAAAGATCGCTTTCAATAAGCTCCGAACAGTTTGGCCGCGAGACGGGAGAAAAATGTAAAAAGCAAATCAAACTGTATATATACTAGCAGTTTATAATTAAAATTCGAAACAAAAGGCGGCTTGAATAGAAAAATGCGAACATCCTTTCTAACTCTGTGTCCCTTTTTTATCTGGTCAATAGTAAAATAGAGTCATCGCGGCAAGTTATGAACGTAAGAAATGACGCTGCGTTATGAGCTATACTTTAAACTCCACCAGATTTTGCGTCCTCCCCTCGCTAAATGGATTTCGTGGTTTTCACTCCCGGCCATTTTGCCTCTGTCCCACAGAGCTCGCTCGGTTTCCTTTTATTTCGTAGCTTAAAGAAATTCAACGGTATTGTTCAACGATGGCTCGAGCTGCTCAAGATTAATTACCGGGATCTGGCGGGTCGTTGACACGATTAATTACCGCATTTCTATTTATACATATAGCTCTTCCACTGTTTTCCCTGTCGTCCAAAATTTGAAAAAACGGGAATTGAACTTCTCGTAGGGACAATATGAAATAATGGGGGGGGGGGGGGGCGGACGGTACACTAGTAGTTGGAGTTGTGAAGCGATTAATCTAGTTGTATAATTTTATCTAGTTATAACTTGACTGTGTATTTATGCATTTATGAAAAAAATGGACGGGTGTATTTAGAAGAAAAGAGAAATAAATTCCCATTTAGTTCCTACGTCTTGCAAGTAATGTATGCGATTTTTATTTTGCTAGTTATAACTATCATAAAAATCCGAACCGTACGGAGAAGGGTTTCACCAGAAATGATATTGTCAGAGGAATCGCCGGTGCACATTTCAAGTTAGAAGTGCACTGGTCCGTTAAACTTGAGTTTGCCAACTGGGTACATCGATTCAGTTCTTGAAGCAGACGCCCCACAGAATCCTTTGTTAATTCGCTAAACGAAACCTCTTTTTTGGCCAGATCTCACGCTGACTTTCCGCTCCACTTCACGCACAGATCTACTCGCACTCGTATAGTTCGAAAGTGTATCGGTGAATTATTCATGCTGCGTTTTCTTTTGGGCTACGTTAGTACCCTGCACAGTGGAACTTCTCGTTAAGATGTTTACGCCGTGAATACAAACGCGTCCGGAACGAAATAAACGTAGTCATCGAACACGGGGTTGAATGCGTAGGGATCGAGTAAAATAAATCTACGATCGTACCTCTCCGGCGAACAAAGCTTACGTGCCTATACAGTTCGGGGCATCGGGCTGTTTTATTGCGAAATGAAATCGCGCGAACCATCGCACAATAGTGATCGAATGAGCTCGTTAACCAAAATGTATTAGGTCGTTGTATATGAAATGCCTGAAGAAATACTATTACGCGGCGGTTTATTATAGATTACGTTCTTAAAAAATTGTACTTCCTTGAAGGAGGTGATATCACTGATATCACTGATATCATTTGAAGCAACTTTTCCCTTTGCGCAATATTATCCGCGGCTTCGTTGAGGAGTTATTAACGAAAAACACGGGCCAATCACTGAGCCGGAATCCGTCCTTAGTAGTCGCGCTCTGATTGGTCCGTGTTTTTCGTTGATAACTCCTTAACGAAGCCGCGGAAAACATTTTCGCAAAGAGGAAAGTTACTTCAAATGATTTCCCGAATCACCATTTTCAAGCACAACACTTTTGGGACACATCAGTTATCTTGTACTTAGACTATCAAGTGAGGAACAAACTGGAAATAAGGATGTTTTGTAACAAAGGTACATAATCGAGCTTCGAATCCACATAATTATCTGATTAGCGCATAATGCCCTTTACCGTTTCATCGTCCTAACCAGTTCGTCTTCTGCTCCATCAATACCCGCCGAATGGGCAACAATTTCAATCTGTTCCAACAAGTAGTGTTCCTCAACTTTGAAATATTATCTAGAGATAGTTCCGATGGTTCCGTACTTCCGGTGGAAATTCAGCATCCGTATACAAGAGAATTCTGGAATGACAGACATTCCAATCTCGTGACAGTAACCGATGTGGAAAGACACCAGCTCAACCGTGTCGACTCCCCTGACGTCTGATAATATTCAAATCACTGGGAGCTTTGCTATTATTCTAGGGAAACGCTATTATATCGAATGAAAATATTTCTTCTAATAATATCGGACTCGTAAAATCTGCTGTCGCGAAAAATAAATTGTGTGAAATTGTCTGTGTGTTGGAATGAAATAACTGCAAACATTTCAACAAAATATTGCAATCTCAATCGTTCTTGACAACTGGTGTTATAAAAATCTCCTTATATTATTCTATGGGAACAGTATTAATTAAAATGTTTCGACACACAGACTCGGAATTGCCAGATTAAGACTTGTGTCCCCACTCTACCTTCCCCTTCTACGACGCTACTCCCCACGCTTCCCTCACTGGCGACTCTGCACAGACTCCGTTACATAAATTGTGTAAAATTGTTTGTACGTCAAACAAATGGAAGAAAATAATTGCTAACATTTCAACATGACATAGCAGCCTATGAATAAGAAAATTTTGTAAAAATTCTTTACTTCAGAATAATAATCGGTAAAGGTACTTGATATTTTTCATATGCATATTTAAGTTTCACATAGAATGATGAATTTCTTGCTGGAGTTTTTCGATATTTATCGTATTTTTAAATTGGTCTATAGAAACAAACGAAGCTTCCAGTAGCAGTAAATATTTTAAGAGAAATCTCGCACGATACGTTCCTTTGCTGAAAACCAATCTTCGTTGAATCGAATGACGAACAAACAAAATTCACGGGATACAGTCGGCTGAATTTCATTTCATTTCATTTCTGTTTTAATTTACTTGAAATGATTACAGCCGCGGATTACAAGAATAATATCAACGACTCGCTTTTCAATTCGCTACGTTTATTGCACAGAAAAAAGCTACAGACCGACGCGGAAATAAACTGAAACGAAAGAGAAATAAACGGATGAAATGCGTGTAACAAGTAATCAGAGGTAACATAATGATTGACGGTCCAGTTGAAATCGATGAAAACATTCTCCAACAAAAATCATATTAATATAATTTCATCAGCGGAGCCATGTTTGACCAATACAGAAACTATTATTGTTCAAGTAAACGTGTCAAAGAGATAATTCGTATAAAGTCTAAACAGATTCAATCGTAAAAAGGACAATGATAGTGTTTCAATCGACATTTATAATTTATGATCAGTAGTTTTTTAATGGAAAATATTGCTTTTAAAATTCAATTATTATAACTAGGTTCTTCAAGCCAAAATAGAAAAATTTGAAGTAGTCGGATAAAAATTTCGTTTCCTCCGCTATTAAATATACATATCAAGGTTATGAGTATCGTGTATCATAATAGAAGTTCCTAGGACAATACTTTCCTCACTCTTGTTCTACGTTTTAAATTAGATTTCATACATAATGTCACGTTTCGAAGAAATATTTCAATGAAACCATCCTGAAGAATGTACGGTGAATCTTAAGAATATTTCTTCGGAAGTTGATTTAAGATCTTTCGTAACCCGAATGAAATAAATGAACAAAGTTGATGGAATATATTAGCCATTCGTTAAATGGCTCAGATGCAATTTTGAAGAAAGTGTTTTCGTCAACACGAAAGCATCTTTTAACAGGGTAGTTAGACCCTCTTCGAGGATCCACAGGGAAATCAGAAAACGAATTCTATAGCCGATTATGATGCACCCACAAGGGATCCTTCCACGAGCGTATTCATCTTTCTGGATCGCAAAAAGTTGACAGTTTTTCATATACCAGAAGTACATACAAGATCCTTCGACTTCTTCAAAAGTTTTCGAAGCGTCAGTAGAAAGTTTCCGACTCGCAGAGAGTTTCTTTTGCGACGTTTGACTCCGCGAGTCCCTTTTGACGAGTCGGTCTATAAATCTACGTCAAATTTTGTTAAACTTGATCTATGCGATCATTCATCAAAGGTAAACGTGCCAGGAATGGGGTCACGAACAAAAGTATTAGCACAGTTTTTAATTGTACGTGCAATCTTTTATCAGCATATTAATTAGAATTTTTAAAGAATTTGCCCGAGATTCGATTTATTCCTTATATTTATGCGCAACTATGTGTATAATTAAAAGTTATGCCAATGTATTAATGCCTCCAAAAATATTTGTGAAAATTTAACCTACAGAGGAATGTAACGAAACCTATTTGTTTTTAATTATTTCTATATGCGAAACTTTCACTAACATATTAGTGACACTTGTCTGATTAAAATGAGATCAAACACGACTCAGTTTGGATCATATTTGCTCGTTTAATTCACGATATAGTAGAGCCTCGATTGAGACACTTCACTGATCAAATAATTGTCAACACATTGACATATCATTATCATCAAAGCTATAAAAATAAATATTTCGTACATCACAACTTAAAATAGCCATTTACTCAGCAAATGATGTATTCATTTTTCTAAATTCAATATTAGTCTACATGCAGCGTGTATCTAATAGAAACAATGTTTTCTGTGTTGCAGCTAAGTTGGATGGTGTGAAAACGTACATGAGGATGAGAAGAGTGCCAAAGCATCTACAAGTGAAAGTGATCAAGTGGTTCGACTACCTCTGGTTAACACAAAAATGTTCGGACGAGGAAAAAGCAGTGAGCTGTCTTCCCGGTAAGGATTTACAAGGTTTCTATTAAGTACACGCATTTAGCATTCTCCTAAGTGAAGCGTATAAAAATATTCTTCCAAAAAAGTTATGAAACACAACGTTTTCGTACGGCCGCGCCGCGACGCTTCTAATTATAATAATACTGTTAGGTGCACCAAGAAAATATTGATATGATATCCCACAAAAATCGTGGAACTACGAAAAAATATCATTTCTTCATTTTACGACAACCTTTTAATTATAATAAAATTACTGAGAAAATATTGCTGGAATATGCTGCAAAAATTATGAAACTAAGAATAAAATATTATTAGCTATTTTTATAGCGTTATTGTAATAAATTATTTTGTCAACACACACACACACACACACACACACACACACACACACATACACACAACGCGCTTTTAATTATAATAATATGAATGTGAAATTCAGAATAATTATGATCAATTGATCATGATTATGAATGATTATGGTTATGGAAAGTATCGATGAGAAATGCTACAAAAATTATGAAAATAAAATGATTTGCTGTTTTATAATTCTATCGATAAAATACATATAATTATAAATATCGACAAAGCATATTTGATTCGTCAACGCAGTAATTCTATTTTGACTCGTAACAATTTGGCATTGCGAGAGCTCTTTTCTTTCTTTTTGTTCCGTCAAAAGTGATATACGCGGCTTGAGAATATCTCTGCAGTACGATTCGAGGTTAGATCTCGAACCATAAAAAACAGTCAACTATGAAATATGCCAGAAAATTCCTTCTGCTTTCATGAAGGTACTAATACCCATTTTTCCGGGTCGTTACTCGGGGAAACGGTATTATAATACTTGTAAAATGGAGTAATAATAAAGTAGCCGTTGGAATTTGGATCGATATACATACATAGTAGCCCGCAGTACATTTTAAATTTAAATAATTCGAAGACAAACCCCAGAAACTCATGAAATTTTTTATTAATAACATTTTATTATATATTAATAAAACTTACTCGATGTGGACGTGTAGCTAAGCTAAATTTTGAGCAGCACTAAATGACCTTGATTGATCTTGGGAGACGAAAGTGTTACACCACCTAACCCCTGAAACAGAGTATACATGATTAGAAAAATTTTTCTAACGAGCTTCAATAATAAGTGCGTGCGAAACTTGAAATAGAACAGCTATTGAAACACTTGCTACGTTCACATATAGTAGTGTATTAGAAAATAAATGTATAAAATAATACGCGCGTAAGGTAAACGTTTCCTTGCGTATCTTGCGTTCCTTGCCTTTCTCCTATTTTGTACCTTTTTCTATGTTATCCAGTAGAGGATGTGATAAATCCAAGTTTTGATCCTGCAGAATCAATGGTTCACTAGTTATACATTAAAGTTTAGCTATTTCCAGTATTTTTGACTGGTTAGCGTAGTGCTTCGATTGAACCCAACATTTTTCGTACGATGGATGGCCGCTAGAGGCGCTGCGTGGAAAAACAGTAACGTATCTACTATTGGGTAGATGAAATGGGGTTCCTTGAGCATCCTGTGCAGAATTTAAAACACTTTATATGATTTGATTCTGAAAAATGAATGTATAACAAGTATATTTGTGTATATTTTGTAACTCGTAGGACACGTTCTGGAGTCTTTTTGTCCGGTAAGATTATTTCGATACATTCCCGTCAATATAACTGCTTCAGGGCTCTGGCTGCTCTGCTACCCAATAGTAGTTACGTTACTGTTTTTCCGCGCAGCGCCTCTAGCGGCCATCCATCGTACAAAAAATGTTGGGTTCAATCGAAGCACTGGGTTAGCGGTTTGCGCCGCCATGTTGAGTGTAGTCACGGTCGCGCGCCAGTTACGCTAATGCTGAATCAGTGCAGTGCTGCGGTATGGTGCAATATTTCACGCGCATGCGCGGCCAAAACAATAACGTATCAATATTAGCAGAGCCCTGATGCAATTATAATATATTAGCGGAAATGTACCGAAACAATCTGTTTTCAAGTCTGTTTTTCAGTCTGAAAAACCGTTTAAACAACAGATAATACAAAACATTCACGTAACAAACGTTCACATAACCTCGAATGCTAGCGGATACGCGAAACGAAAAGTTGTTCGACTTCCAAAGTCGATGCTTTCTATTCCGTTCGAGGAAGCAGCATTTCGATGCGCAATCAATCTTGCGAGAACTTCCGTATCTAATGACCTTATTCTCGAAACGTTCCAGACAAACTGAAGGCAGAGATTGCGATAAACGTGCATCTGGACACGTTGAGGAGAGTGGAGATTTTTCAGAACACGGAGGCCGGGTTCCTGTGCGAGTTGGTGCTGAGACTGCGACCCGTTCTTTTCTCACCTGGCGACTACATTTGTCGTAAAGGTACGTATCCACATCCACGCGTATGTACCTGGAGAGGTGTGTCTCCCTTCCTTCTTTCGTATCGCGCGACATGTTTTCTGGATACGATGTGATTCACTTTTGGAACGAGCTACTGGAACCGAGCCAAGACATGTACTAACCTGGAAGGGGGCTGAAAAGTGAATGCCCTGCCCTTTCCACTTGGCCTCATTGCCAATAGCGCATCGAAGAGGCGCAGTTATGTATAACAGAAGTATGTATTACTTCATTTCGAGAAATAGCCGTTTACGATCGTCAGGCGCCGCCGCTAATCGTAATTTATTCCCGCGAAATAAATCTCGAGTATCACGGCCCGCGTCGATCAATTCATGGCGGAGCCCGGGTCTATTCTGACCCGGGCGAAGTATAACATCGTTAATCATTTATTCAGTTTCTATAGTACAAATTAGAATAGAAACACAAGAAAATTCGAAAAAATGCAGATTTCATGTTGAAGTTTAGAAGTAATTTTTTGCTCTGGTGAATTTTCTCCAACGTTTTTTCAAAGCTATACTTGTTTTTTCTGAACTCTTTAAGTATATTATGCAATGTTAAATATTTCTTTATTTTTCATTATTCTTTTATAGGACTTTCGCTACCGTATTTGTTGCATTTTGTGATTAAAATGACACTGAACAGGATATAATTTTAATTGTATTTCGTGATTTAATTGACGGTATGTACCGTTGGCTGCATGGTCCGTGTTTACGCGAGTCTTTTTCTTAGATCAAGGCTTTACTGCGTCGGTTATGCAATTCGAATTTTGCGAACGTACTTCCAACAGCGCTGATGGTAAATTGTAATGGTCTATAATTGTTTCATGCATCATAAAGCTTCAACATCTAAAGGAAGATGCAATTCGTTTAAACAAAATTTAAAAATTTCTTCCGTTTTAAAGAGTGTACGGAGACTACTGCGGCATTTGATGCGTCAGAAATTGCAAATGAAGGTCGACTAGATTCGCGACGTGCCCACATCGCTGGAAAAATCATTGATTGCCGAGTTAGCGGAATCAATTCAGGTGTGGAATAGTTTTCGTTAGATCTGTCACGAGCCGGTCAATATTTCTCCGGTCTTTCGAATCGGCGAACGTGAGCAACCGGGCAAATAATTCTCCCTCGCTTGGGGAGACGCGCAGAGGGAAAATCGGGCGAATGGGGATGAAAGAAGAGACGAAGAGGTCATCCTGCTGTCTTCTTTGTCTTGTTCATCGTCGTGGAAACGACAGCCGCATGGCCCCCGGAATGCGGCAACCGTTTCCTACTACGGTGGTAAACGCTTTCGTTTGATGACCATTCTGCGAGTGCATCATTGCCGTGCAGTTGGCGTTGACCGAGTTACGCACGGCTCATGACCACATCATGTCGCACAGGTCGATGAAGTTGTCGTGCTTCTTAATGGTACGATCTTAATATAATGTGTAACTGGTGAGTCGTCTAACCGTACCATCTTTTACTTTGTCGACACTATACGTACCAGTGAAGAGTAGTGAGCAATCAAAGATTTGCAATTGAGGATTCACTAATTTCTCAGTAGTTAATTTAGATAACTTAGATTTGCAATTGAGGATTCACTAATTTCTCAATAGTCAATTTAAATAACTGAGATTTGCAATTGAGGATTCACTAATTTCTCAGTTCTCAATTTAAATAATTTAGATTTACAATCGAGGCATTACTACAGTCATTTTATACGCAGGCAAACAAATTATCTTACCTAATAGAATTAAATAACTTTTTCTGGGCTTGTCATGTAAAATAAACATTGCAGAATTTCCTTTTATAATTTCCATATACTTGAATATAAACTCATATGTACTATTCAAACCACACTATTACTCATTTTCACGACGACGTCTCAAGTTTCACTTAACAACGATATATCATTTCTTTTGCTCAAAGGCACAAATACTCTTTCGCAATCTATCTTGCTCGAACAATTTGTCACGTGGACCAAAGTTTCTTATTCTAGCCTGCGGTTATCCGTGGAAATTTATTTTGAAGATGTGTTAAGTACCACTCTTCAAAGCTAATCTGGCGTGCCTTACGTTCCTATTTTAATTGCGAATTTATGCGTGACAGATTAATTATCCCGAACCTAAACCTGAGATTAAAAAATTGCCGCCTTTAAATTAAAATGTTAACTACCGGCATCGCATATTTATGATATTAAAACAAATTAATTTTATGCACACTCTCATTTAAAGTCACGACGCGTGATGTGATAATCATGGTATGGAGAGATTTTGTTTTATTTTAAAAATGCAATGACAAGGCAATATATCTGATTTCTTTATTGTAAGGGTTAAAGAAATACAAGCAAGAAGATTAGCAAATAATATGATTAGTCTGCAGATTTTAAAAATGAATAAGTGAACTACGAAATGGCGAAGTCATTGGAAGAAATTGATCAGTATCAGCACATTATTTTCGACTTGTAAAAATTATTTAAAAAAAAAAAAAACAGGTTTATTTTTATTTAATCCCCATGTCTTGCAATTAACCGAGAACATTTTTGTTTTGCATAAAAATCCGCAGTCTAAATATGATGAACTAAAAAAATGAATCATTGCAGTCTCTGAAAAAGGTCGCCTCGTTGAGGCTCGTAGAGTAATTAGGTTTTCGCCCAGCATGATGGGCTGTTCGAGTGAAATATTTGCGTTGAAATTCTGTTAAAATCTGTTGCAGGTGAAGTGGGGAAGGAGATGTACATAGTAAACAGGGGGAGACTGCAGGTGGTGGCTGACAATGGGAAGACAGTCCTCGCGACACTAAAGGCGGGTTCCTACTTCGGGGAGATCAGCATTCTCAATATGGGGACTGCAGGTAAAGAGTGCGGTAAATATTCCAAGCGGACCAGGGGCCCGTGAGCTGTCCCCCTCATATTTCACAATCACGATTTCACGTTTCACGTGCTTACCACTCTGTGAGAGGGCAAGCCGTCGAGCCGGTATGAGCCGATCTAAAACCGATTCTTTCTAGTAACTTTATTTACTCTTGTACTCTCTCTGTCACCGACATTCCTGTTGTCGATATCCACCAGCCACTCGCGATCGACGATCACGCAACGAACATGAGACGCACAGGAAAACCGATTTAATGCGAGCAAGTCGTTTTTCGTGGCGCATCCGTACTTTGCTATTCAATGTTTTTGAAATCTATTAGATTGTGGCATACGTCATTCCCGTTTTAATGCATCAATTTTGTGTTATTGATTTGAACGGGTCAAGTTTGACCCCTTATTTATACTTTTATATCAGTCCATCATGTGTAGAATGTACTAAACGGGGTAATTTTATTCATTAGTTAAATTAGTAATTGAATCGATCGTAGTACATTTGCTATAGGCCATAAATAATAATTATGTGAAACTCCTACAAACATATTTGTGACATTTTCCTAATTAAAACGAGTCCAAACACCATACAATTCGGAGCATATTAGCTTGCGCAATTCGCGATTCAGTAGAACCACGATTATCCGAACCGACGATATGTGAATTCATTGTTATCGAATACGTGTTTCACACTCATGATTCATTGTACAAATCAGTAACGATATAGCAAGGTAAGTGTTTTGTTATCCATGAGTTATCAGTTATCAAACCGTGTCGTGTTTGGGGTCATTTTAATCAGAGAGAAACATCACAAACACGTTGGTAAGAGATTCATAAAACAATAATTCAGATAAACAAATCTGTTTTATCGACGATCTATGCTTTTCTATGTTGAACGCTAAGTAGAAGGTAACAGATCAAGGAATACCGTCTGTGTGTGCACACTATGTATCAAAGTCACTGCAATTTTTTACTGTAATATACGAATTCCGGTTTAATTGAATTGCATTTGGTACATTTAACAGCGTAAGCGACATTTATCATTTACGGGACAGTAAAATTGTATTTACACTATTAATTGCATTTGCAAAATTGAACATGGAATCCAGGTCGGGATTGCAAAGGGTTGGGGCGAGGGTGCGCGACATAGATCTGATGATAGCTAATGCATGAGTCGTGGGGTAAGGAGCTGGTAAGGGTTTTCCTACGAGCTGCGGACGATTTTCCTCTTGCGCGAAAGCATACAAACCCTTGATCGCACTCTCTCCGTCGTCAGTCTAAATGCATCCTGAGATTCTGCATCTCAACAGAAATACAGAGTGTCCCAAAAATGTGCTTTCTTGAAAGAGGTGATTCCTGAGATCATTTGAAGTAATTTTTTCCGTTTGCGAAAATGATCTGTGTGCCTTTGTTGAGGAATTATTAGTGAAAAGCACACTATATTTTATGCATTTGATGCATGTAGACACCCGTAATATTAATCTGTTAATACTTTGCGGTACTTTCTGTATATTTCAAGATAACAATTCATCAAAAATATGAATAGTTCAATTAATTGCTTTAATTGGATCGCCCTCTTTCTGAACGAATCGAAATTTAATTCGTATCCGTAAAATATTAAATAACAAGGTCAAAATATTTTAAGGAATACACAAAAACATCGGACGTGTGTTTAGTTTAGGTATATCCATATCGATGTATGATAAAGAAAATATTCGCAGCACGTCGAAAATTGAAAACAAACAAAACGAAGTCCTAGAGTTCGGTTTTCTCGCCGTAAACATAAATATCATTTTTCATTCAGACGCAAAAATTGGAAAATTTGTTTTAAAGGCAACAAGATGTCTATTTGTTGTAACTATCGTTTATAAAGTAGGAATTTATCTCGATCGGAATTGTTTTGAAGAACAAGGAATATTGTTATCGGCTCAACGGTTCGATCTTTAGTTACAATAAATTGGGGGAAAACCACAGGTGGTGCTTCGTCCTGGACCCGCTAGCGCTAGAGGACTCATCAGTAAGGCTGATCTAGCGGGCCTTGCCTTAGACACGGATGTCTGGAGGATTTTCTGAGGGAACGTTGTTATATACTAATTGATGGCAGTTTCAGCATCATATAAACTATCGTTTATATTGTTCCTACATTTATATGAATTATATATGAACGTGGATAACGTAAAGAAACGTGAACAAATCGTTGCGGGATCGTTGAATCGTTTTGGGAAAGGCCCGTGACACGAATTGCCCTTTAGCCTTCGACCCTCTGTTTTATCGATTGTTGTCTTTCAGCTAACATGTCAGCACGATCTACAAAAAAAAAAAACTATAGTTATCGCGCAGAAGTAACACATTTAGAATCGCCAGATGTGGGGAATTGACTCGAATTAAGAGGAAAGAGTTACCCTTTCTCTGCTAGTACCGGAGATTAGTCATGTGACATTGTGACATACGCACGACAGAGACGGAGCGCGTCACGTGACCGGGCGGACGCGTGGGGATAGCGTTGTGGAAGGGGAAGGGTAATGTGGAAGGCAAATCTTAATCTGGCGGCTCCCACATTGATTGTGTAATAAAGATATTGTTATTTCGTGCAGAAAATGTCTGAAACAGTGTAGATCGTGTTGGTTGATCGATTTATGACAAAAAGAAACATATCTTTAGTCACTCTTGACTTTTATCATGCTTCCGTAGTTTACTTTAGCTGATCTAGTTTAGAATTTTCCACTTGAAAATGGAACATGCTCTTCTAACATCTTTTTCATCCTCTTTCCAATTTCTTTTGGCGATCGATGACGCTTTTATAATATGCTGATAAATATATTTCTTGTGACTATTTTAATTGACCGAAGGAAACATTTTCATGTATTTGCCAATTTATTTATTCGTTCAAATAATCCTCGTAAACAGTGCTAAATTGTTAACTCAAGTCAGAGCTGATTAACATTATCCTTGAATGTGATTATTGAACTGTATATGTAGCTGGTCGCAAAAGAATGTTCGAATATTAATGTGTGTACTTATATGTTTATATAATTCTATATTTTGTATTTACTGTTGCACGAGAAATTACACCACGACCACTTGTAAATACAACCAGCACACTTCATATACAATGTTGCCGTTTAACTAATTCATGTCGAATCTACACGAACAATACGTAATCGATATTGTAGAACCATTAACATCTTTTCCTATTTGTTATGTCAAAGCGTTCAAACATTTTTCTGATCGACACTGTAAACTTTGGACCACAGAATCGGGATGATTCTGAAACATTAACGTAACAGCATCATTAGTCTAAAAATGAATTTTATGGATAAATTATAAATACACAAAATGTTTCTGGGATTTCTTTTCATTCTTGTACTTTCCTACTGTTACTCGATGCATTATTGTTATTCATGTATTACATATTTCACAATTCTTCGTTTCCATTACTTATCGTAGCCACTGAACAGTGATTGTAACTTACTGCCGTAATGCATACACTCCACAAACATGTGATTAATCCGCATCTGAATTTCTCATGATATACACCCACATATTGACTATTACAGTGAGCTCCCTGTATATTGCACAATTTCCATATAACTGATGACATTTTGTCAATATACTTTGCGAGGAGAGGTAGTCAACACTACCTTGGACTCTAAAGTTTAACCCTTCACCAGTTACGTGACGACATTGAATACATTTTTGCAATTCTTTTCACAGATTCTACGGTTTTATAGAAATTTACAATTGTTTTTAATCTACCAGAAAAGAATACTCTATCCTAAACGTGACAATAGCAATTCCTGTGACTGGTCAAGTGTTAAATAATGATAATAAATAATACGAGATGATTAGGATGAAAAATTTCGTTGCGCGAATGAAGTAAAAAAGTGACAACAATGAAGTATCAAAACATTTAATTACAAATTTGGAAATTTGTTATTAACATTCTGCATTATTTGTGTTTGCAACTTTTTATAACCTAATCTGACGTATTCGTGCCACCAGTAAACTAAATGTGAACGAAATTAAGCAAACTATTAAACACACTGTACCAAAATGGTATACAACGTTTGTTCAGTGTTATACAAACAATTTTGATCTAATATTTTATGTATAATCCCTATGCATTTGAGCTCCTCGAAGTACAATAATTTTGCACTCTAATACATTTATTATGAGCCACTTTACACAACGTAACTATCATCTTTGAACAGCTTGATATTGCACCTCTTCTTACTATACTTTCATAATTGCATCGGAGTGAACACGCGAAGCTAACATTTGTTGCAGTGAATCCGATGCACTGACAATTTTGGTAAATAATGCTCCCATAGAAAATACTTAATTCTTACAGTGTACCATGAAAATTTAGTAAAACTCTATTCGTAATATAAGTAAAACACTCAAAATATAAAGTAAATTGAATTTCAATCATATAAGTACATAGAGTATGTCACACAACGTTCGAATATGTAATGTGGATACGATGCTATTTTTTTATAGTGGAACAGAATGATTCAGCTTGAATTCAATAACAATTTACAGCTTACATTTTGTTTTACGGTATTGACAATTTCTGTGCGTATTTTATTCGTAGCCAAAAATATTACAGCATAAAATATTCTTGTGTAGTGAAAATGTAATTTGAAATAGCATACATAAATAATCTTTTGTTTATTACATATGTGAGAATCATAGAAATTATTCTCGTTTATTCATCTATTAACAAGTATTAAATATTTAAATATAAAAATATAATCCAGAATTTCAATGATAACATTATGTTTACTGTAGAAATCACATACGCTCTTATCATTGTAAATTATAAATTCCAATTCCAGTGTCGTACTAGCAGTGAAATTAAATTTTCTTGGTGTAATTTGCGAAAGATAAAATTAAGTAGGAATTCACTTTATCTAGCAACGATAATAATATGTTATCTAACAATAAAAATGCTATTCAAAAAGTTATATTTAATATTGACTTTATTAATTAAAGAAATTGGTGGGCAAATGACTAGTTTCAATATTTTTAATTTACGATTATTGAGATTGCAAAGATGTAACCATGAGGAATTATTCAACGAATTTATTTGGGTGTATATTGTTAAAGAAATAGCTTTTCAGATAGACACATTTTAGTTATTCTTGTAACGCATAGACCAGAGTTGGGCAAAAATTTTATTTAAATAAAAATTTCTAATAAAGTCGGTTTAAAAACCACTTGGAAAAACCCACAGTATTCGAAATTTTTATTTTAATAAAATTTTTGTCCAACTCTAACATATAGTAGACTACGGATCTTTATGCGAAATAAAAATGTTTGCCATTACAAAGTGTGGGAATTACATGAAAGAATTCATTTGCTGTCTTAATAATTTTAATCTTTTAATACGTAGAGTTTTTAATTAACATCGCTTGGCTTCCCCCACCAATCTGTTTCTCATCAGTGGGCGCTATGGTGGGGACGGTATTGGCTCAATTGAGGCAAACGTGCTCACCACTGATCTAGACTATACTAGAAAATTTTAATCATTCAAAATAACAACCACATTCTGATATTCTCTTAATACTTTCACTGTTCTATATTTTATGCACTCATTTTTCCTATAAATACATAAAATCCGCAGTCTAATATTGTAAAATTTAGTCCTCGTAAAGCTAGCTTTAATAAAATGATGTACTTACTATGTGTAAAGTCACTGGAAGTGCGAAGCGTATGTGATTTCTTAAATCTAGGAAGATTCAGTAACTCCAAAAGTTTCCGCGTGCTCGGTAGAAATTTGCATTCGAGAAGCTCCGGTCCGATGGAAACGTGCTCATACGAATAAAGTATCACGTAGCTTGTCAATCGACAATGAAAACTTTTCTAGGCATGAGTTTTACGGCGTACTAGCCAAGGTTATGCTTCCGATATTTCAGTAATAGAGTTTGCATAATAGAATCGAGAATCTATTACAATATGCAACGTCAGTTAAGGTAGGACCACACACATGACTAAATGGGAATTTGTGAGGTTCAGAAACGGTCGATTCTGAGCGGATACAAACGAAAGCTTGATGCATCCCGATAACCAATAAATGGCTACATCGTCGCAGGTAACCGGCGAACAGCCAGCGTGCGATCGGTTGGATACTCGGACCTCTTCGTCCTCAGCAAGAAGGACATGTGGGACGTCCTCAAGGAATATCCTGCTGCCAGATTCCGCCTCGAAGCCATCGCCGTAAAAAGACTCGAGAAATACAAGAGGGCGCCTCCGGAGAAGAGTAAGAATGATTAAATACCATTTTCATATCGTTCTTTCGAAATTTTCTTTGATATCAGTCCACAAGTGAATTCTATAAAATATATAATTCATATAAATTAAAATCATGCTTTCAATGGTGTTTTTACTAATTGTCAATATTTTAACTATCATAATTTCGTCAAAAACTATGCTTTCAATAGTGATTTTACAATCTCAATCACTCAGTTTTCCATCGAATTTTAAACAAAAAACTTTTTCTTAAAAAGGAGTCGTTTGAATGTGCGTTCTATGCGAATTAATTTGTGGCCTGATTTGACTCATTTATTAAGTATCTAGTGTTTATTAGTTTTTATTATTACATTGGTTGTTACATATGATTTGTCCGATTTTAAAATGAAAATGTTGTGGAGAGACTTGATTAATTACTTAACTTTAATTAATTAGTTTTATTTATGAAAAAGTTAGGTTTATTTAAGGTATTTCCAAAATCGGATATTTCATATATTATATAATAACCGAATGTTACTCTTAATTATTTATTTTACATACAAGCTTCTGCTATACATGCATACAACAGAATGAAATTAAAAAATGAAGCTCTGTTTCACCTAAATGCTTAGAACAACAGATATAGTTCGAAAATCTCTCAAAATTAGCAGGGTCACCGAAAATATTTTGGGGGCTGAATCTTTTGTAACTAATGTATACAAAAGTATTAACGAAACTATTTATAATACCCACATAAAAATTAACAAATGACAGAAAAAGACAATTACGTTATTGATAACGAAGATTCTTGCGAAAATGTATTTATTTGAAGCCATTGTCGGGTAATTAATACTTTGAAATATTAATAGCTGTATATACGTGTTTCAATAACTACGTTGATTCCTCATTTAATTTTCGGAGCAACTCAAACTTGTAATGCACGGGTTAGGTTTAGTTTATAATATGATATTTTAGTAATAGCATAAATTAATAATTATGATTAATTTCATGTGAATAACTAATTGTTTATTAATAATTTATTCAGTGTTACCGTTAGGCATTTCCGTATCAACTCACAATAGAAAAGCTGTTCGTTTCTATACATTTTAACAAAAAGTTAAACGGTATTTTAAGTCTGAAATATTTATTTATATTAAATCAAGGATTCCATAAAATGGTACAATATGTTTAAGATATAGAAATCATTTGTAAGTAATAATTCAACTACTCTACAGAGTTAAAAAAGATTGATGAAAACTCGGAGAGATAAACTTCGTATACTAAAAAACCATGATATATTGATGCGAACATCAAAAAACGATGATAGTATACTACTCCATCAAATTAAAGTATTAAAGAAATTATAATCACAATTGCAGATCATTCACCTCCGTAATTTTTCCAAGACCTTTTTTGTTATAAAATTAAGTAAAAGAATGCAGTTGATTTTCCTCTGTTGAAATTTTACACGTATGAACTGCTGTACGTAGTTTCACACATTTCTGTCCATATTCTTTTTAATGTAATCTTATGAGGGAAATGTCATCTTTACATTGACCTCTCAAATCTTGATCTCCGATCTTCCGATTTTACAGCATTTTACACACTAGACACACGCGCACTCTCCATACATACAAAAATTTCGAAAGAAAGGAGACAACCTTAGTGTCTCACTCCACTTTATAACAGAAAAGGGTCTCTGAAAATACTAACTTTAAGGGGATGAAAGTAAAGACTTTATCCTTCAGAATGAGCGCCGGCAGAATATCGGAAGATTACTTTATAGGAAGTTACGAGACTTCGAGCAGCGACCGTTTTTTTTATTAAAATTTACCGCTTGTTTAATCTTGTGGCGCGGTATATAATGAACTTATTAAAACATCTCCAACCACAATCGCGTAAATTTGCCAATATTAAGGGGAAATAGCAAAAATTTTTAAGATATTGTTTAGGCAAATAATGATATCTGAAACCTGTTTTCGCAGATCTATTCCTGATAATTAATTAAAAAATACACAACTTCACCATGTAAACTGTTTCTCTAGCTCGAATAGGTCCCAGGATATTCAATAAAATACGTTTCTAACCACCAACTTTAAGGGCTGTTTACACCCCTTCAATATGGACGATGTCTGATAAAAAAAAACACGTGTCGAATATTTTTCTAAGAATCAGCTCTCACAAAAGTTTCATTAATGATCTCTTGTGATATCATTGCTGTACGGCAGCTATACCCAATCGGGCAGTTCCAAGCATAGCTGTGCTTTATTCAACGAGCCGGAACAGTGCAGATCAACAAAACATCAACTAATCCAAGCATGTCATAGACGCAGCGGCTTATTGGCTCTGACCAACTAATCCGACTTTGCCCTATTTAAATGGTACCACCGGAATGGTAGCTTCGAAATGATCATTGCGCGCACTTGTTTACCGCTGGTCCCATCCGTTGAACACGCTATGGATTTTCTTGGGGAACCAGCCTGCTATAAACCTTGCCCGCGGTGCGGTTCACTGTGTAACCATGGTCTGCTATTGGTAGAGCAGCCCATTTGATTCACTCAGGCGGCCGATAGCGCCACAAAATGAATTTTGACACCATACTCTGATCTCAGCGTGTATATCAGGGCTTGCTAGATGAGGCTTGCTCATCTATGAGTGCTCCAGCGGCCCTAGGATGGAACGCTGCCTCGCGCATTTTCCGCAGCCGTTGAACAACAATTACATCGAAACTGTAGATCAAAAGAGTTGCTCGGATAGCTGAGGTCAGTCAAAATTCGCAGGAACGGTGAAAATAACGGAACGAGGGATAAACTTCCCATGGAATTTTAATGAAACGGCAAACTCCTCTCTGCAGCCCTACCGTTTAAAATTCGAGCTCGCGATGTGTATGGCTCCGGTAGTATCGAGTACGATATTTCGATAAACCGCGGCGGAGCTGCGCGAGAAACCTCCTACAGGGAATTCACGAGGAACCCGTAAAATTGCGATAATTAATCTCGGCGAACAGTTCTCTCACAGAAAACCGAAAGGCAGGAACATGCTAAGCATCCGGGCAAGGCTACGTGCCGAAGCCGGACCGAAAAGCTCCAAGCAAAGCCGTACATGCTTCGCCCACAATCACTAACACAATCGCGCCAAACACACTCTGTGTTCTTACCAGTCCGGTCAACATAGTTGCTGGAAGAGCAGCTTACAATTAGGAGTTGAGGCTGAACGCTGTTGCAAACGGGTTTCTACTTCGGAGGAATTAATGGACTGGACTGTTCAACCTGCACATACTCGTGGACAAATGACCAAATTCGCAATACGAAAGATGTATTTTTTAGCCACGTGATGGACCTTGGTGTCAATCACGTTGTATGCATATTTGCAATGTTGAAACTGTAAAGTGTTGTGCAAATGATGAGAACTTGTAACTTGAACTTGAAACTTTTTTTTATGGAACTGTTATCAATAGACTGCGAATTTTATGCACATATGACAAAAATAGGTACGTACAGTTTAAAGCAGTGGTTTAAAAAGATTTAAGGACATCAGTTTCAGCTGAATAAGAAAATCAAGCTTAATAAAAATTTTTATTCTGGCTCCTGTGTCTTGCAAACAACGCAAACATTTTTATTTTGCATGAACATCCGCAGTCTAGTTATCAATGTATTTCTGACATTTTTCTCACTAAAATCATACCAAACACGACACAGTTTGGATCATATTTACGAGTTTAATCGTAACGGTTCTACGATACAGTAGAACCTCTATTATCCGAACCAATCAGTGGAACATAAGGTTCGGATTACCTAACTGTTAGATTAAATCTTACTAATTTGTACGTCCAGTTCACTGTTTGTCGCTTTAGACTGATTCGTACAATGAAGGATAATAGAGGTTCTACTAAATCGTCAATGGGGCAAGCGAATATGTATCGAATTATGTCGTGTTTGGGCTCATGTTAACCAGAAAAATGTCACGAATATGTTGGTAACAGTCGCATAAAGAAATAATTAAACACAAAACAGTTTTATCATTGTATTAAGAGCTATAGTGGGCATTTTTCTGCAAATATCGTACAAATCCCTTCTACATGCATCGAGGCATTACCGTACTTTGATTGTATGGAATTTTCGACGAGACTCGCGAACTTTCAGCGATTTTCTATTGCATTCAGACCAGGAGATTTCTCGAGCCACCAAAACTTTCGTTTTAATCTGTTGCGGAAAGGTATCCCGGAAGAATCCGAATTTCCAAAAAGATCTGCAGTCTAGTGATTACTTACCGAGTTATCGAAGTTGTTACAGTTACGCGGTTCACCCTTATAATAAGAGCAACGTAAGTACAGGGCTTCGTTCATAGGAGGTCGACCTCTAAGTCTGGTAACGCGGCAGTACCATCGTGCTCAAAAGACTCGGGCAACTCACCTGTGCTAAGCACGGCCGCTTGCGGTCGCTCCAGGCAAAACTGCCGGCGCGGCAGAGAGTTACGAACACCTGGTTCAGAGGAAACGAGTGGACGACTTTGTGTGCTGTTACACTTGCCAGAAGAGATAAAACAAAGATATAAAATTATCCTTTGTGGACCGGTATTTATTAATGCGGCAGGACCTAACCAAACTTCCCACTGCTGCCCTTAAATTGAAATCGGGGAAATGAAATTACGGCCGTGTCGCGCGTTCTACGCTCCTCCTCGCCCAGCTCGCGGAGCTCCACGATTTTTAAGAGGCTTTTCCCGAAACGTGATACAAGTTTATGCTATTCAAAAACAAGTTTTAATAATGTGCCATTTCTTCCATTAACACTAAACCTACCACGAAGTGTCCCATTTTAAAATGGCCCATTTTAGATTTCTTGTTTGACAATTATTGAGATTGTGAAGGTGTTTTCATGGAAATTGATTGAATTAATTTTTTCAAGTAAAAATCGCACAAAATATAAATAAATTTAATCTTGTCATTTTTATAATACCATACCCATTAGTCACTTTTGATGATCGGTAAGTTTTGCGTTAACGCGATTCTTCATTCATAAACAATACATGAAACAGTGAAAACCTAATAAAACATAACGAGTGTCTTACAAGGGAAGGACCCCAAGTGTTCGACTTCGATTTTAGAATATTTTTATTTTGTATAGAGATCTATGTGACAGATTACTTGTATCGTGCAGATCTAAAAATTAATTTTTGTGCTGATATACTGAGCGTGTAACATTGTTTACTCCTCAATTTTTATCTCACTAACACTTTAACTAGGCACGTCATATGTGGATAACTCAATTCTTTAATAATTAATTTTGTTAATAATACAACTTTAACAGAAGTTGATTAGTTTGTATACGGAGTTCAAGAAGTAGTTCAAGAAGGAGTTCAAGAAGTAATCCATTAAAGATTTCAATGATTAAATTATTTTGATTTCGTCGAATTTTTGTTAAGCAAATCAGCCTGTTTCTTTAGTTTATTGTCAACATGTTAATAATTCAAATGGAAAAACACACTGCTTTCCATGAAAAGCTTGTTCTCTGTCAGATCAAAAATTGCTCAAAGAGATCAACGACATTGACAGCGTTTTCAGCAACCATTTCATCTCTGAATCCACAGAAAAATGCATTAGTGAATTGCCTTGTTCGTTGTTCCCGGTTAGTTTGGTCTCTACCTATTACAATCGATCTACGGAACATCGTACAGTGTAGAAATCCATCGTGCGTTATTGGGCGAACAAATCTCTGATGCAGAAAACATGCGAAATCGAACAAAACGCAGCGCAAGCAAATTCGTTATACTATGCACTATGTACACACACATATATATATATATATATATATGTGTGTGTATATATATATATATATATGTTTTATATTCGTTACACATGTCGTGAAGTGAAGCTTCAGTTATTTATTCCACAATCCATTTCAAATATTTTATACACGTTTTTTAATCCGATCGAAAGCGAACTAAGCGAATCTCTCTTTTTGTTTGCACGTAATTTAAAACGCTCCGATGTTTGTACAAATACGTAGTCATTTGCCAGTTTAACCATTTAACTGCGTTCAGGATATTCTTGAAAAGAACATTCGTCCATGGAAAAATATATTCCGAATACAGATTGAATAGCGTTTCAATAAAAAGTATACATTAATACTTCGTTAATTCTTACGAAATATTCATTTATACATTTTTGGAGAAAATAGTAGGTATAATTTAGAACAGTAAAAACATTCGGAGAATTTAAAAATACTGTTTTATTATTTCCGATCTAGTAAACATATTAAGAAAGAAAATAAATTTCCATTTCACTCCAGTTTGTTGTAATTCGAGTAGAAAATGTTTATATTTTACATGAAGATCCGCTGTCTAATAATGACGATAAATCTGAATAAGGGCGTAATCATTATTTAGAGCAGTGATATTTTCCTCTATAGCAAAAATGTTTAGTAACAAGGCTATAGAAAAATAGTATTTATACATACATAGATTTAGAGTATAGTGGCGGTGTACGGAATTGCAGCTAA
This sequence comes from Lasioglossum oenotherae, assembly GCA_028455765.1. Classification (NCBI taxonomy): domain Eukaryota; kingdom Metazoa; phylum Arthropoda; class Insecta; order Hymenoptera; family Halictidae; genus Lasioglossum; species Lasioglossum oenotherae. The sequence continues at coordinate 31,026 of CM052292.1, read as the reverse complement.
CAAATCGGTAAATTGCAAACGTTTTAAAAGTTTTCCGGAAAACGTTTAAGCGGGCATACATGCATGTATTGTCACGTCGTCTATCGTTTCTTAGTCGAAACGGTGGCGACACCGGGTATTTACAAGCGTTACCGCTGGGCCACGTTCGGCCGCGCGAAACGTGGTCCACCCGGGACAAAATTTGTACGCAGGCTCGTCGTTGCTCGAGATCGTTTACATGATGTTCGGGCGCCAGGCACAGAAGGTGCCACGCTAATCTCGCGAGAACATATACTCTGAGAGACAATCGTACGAACCTGCGACAATCGATATTAAACAAAGATGCTATGATACTGGTCGCAGGATTCTACGCGGGTCGAACACAAAGCGTTCCCCGCGGCGGGAAGGTTTCTCACGCAATAAACACTCGCGTACGATCTCTGGTTAACACAATTTATTGTTTCGATCTTACAAGAACGCTACCGGCAGCGTTTTGAGGTTAACCGGCGCGTGACAGGTGGTCGGCGACGAAGAATCGTCGCACGCGCGATTTGACCTTCTCCGGTCCTTCTCTTTACGCTTCGAATCCGGCAGCAACGTGATGTTAACGTCGGCGTACACGAATTTAACGTCCTACGCCCGAATTCCGATGGAACACGCGTTATAATAATATTCTCGTCGGCAGAACGAATCGCGGAAATACGACGAGAGCACGTGGCGGCGTCGCACCGTGGGACGACTCGAGGTTAGAGTGAAAACGACAACGACGCGCGGATCCTCGAAAAATTAATAGTGTCTAGTACCCGAAAACTCCCTTCACCGCGCGTGTCGAGGTCAAGACAACGCGCGGATCCTCGCTATCCGACCTCTAGTACTAGCACCCGAAAAATATTCCCCGCGCGTATGCTAACCGACGGATTCTCGCCGTTCGTGGATTACCTCGAATCCGTCACGACTACCGGCATCTATGAATTCCCGTCGGTGTTCCTACAACGCGATCGCGAACACGATACACCACCGAGCCAACGCGAGGAAGATCAATGTATCGTAATGAGAACTGGCCGAAGCTTACCCAGGGCAACGATGGAGGTTGTCTCGTCCTCGTCCCTCGATTCCGGCAGCTGGTTTCGCAAGTACTATTTTACACAGTCGTACAATTCTTACACGCGACTAATTCTCGCAACAGCCAACGAAGAAGTGATTCTTCTCGGTGTGACTTGGGAACGCGGAAGCGGAGCGTCCCCCCCTTACCGCTCGTGTCCCCCCGCACGCAGTTTGACCTATCGCGGATAGATTTTCGGACAGGGCCTAGCCCTGCGCGACGGTCCCTGGCGCTCGGCGATTCGATGGCTCTCCGGCAGCGACGCGTGTGGATTGGCTGCCTTCCGCTGAGGTGATCGACGTGAGCCAATCCGGTAGCGATCTGGTTTCTCTCCGGATGAGGCGACGGCGGGACAGCTGAGATTCCTTGCTTGGCATCGTCCGTCCTCGTCGGCGCCTCCAGGTTGATTGTCCCGTGCTACGTCGATTCCTCTTTCCTCGCGGTGTTGTTTTTGTCGCCGACGCCGGTCCTTCTACATTTCTCGGCGGGAGAGGTGCTTCGAGTCCCCCGTCGGGGCCCGACTACGGTCCTGCAGATACGCGTCGCGCAATTGGCGCGACGCTCAAAAATATTAGAACTCGCCCATGGGTCTCGTTCGCACCCAGGGCGAGCGCTCGCCACGGCGCCTCTCGCGTATTTGGCTGCCAGAGGGTGACCCGGTCTTCCGATAATCGGTATCGGGGGACGTTGGCAAAACTGCCACGTCACAGTATACAAATGAATAGGGTCCATTGCATGCTAAATCCATCACTTGCGTGCTCGATGTCCGTAATTTTGTACAAATTGAAATATATTGTAGCCGCATGAAAATCGAGGTAGAGCAGTATCGAAATAATCGTTTTGCTGGTTTCGAAGTTGACTAAAAAAAAATAGACACTTCTCCCTGTATTCACCAGTATTCACGGAATTATTCATGCATTCAGTATTCGAAGTTAAAGTGGAACGTCCAAACTTCCGAGGGGTTGCTTTTAACTTTATTGCAACAAAGACAATCAAAAATATTCTTATTTTACCTAGTTCATCCCTGAACCACGTCCACGAAGACGTGTAATTCATAATCTGTGTGTTGGTACTTATTTGAATTCCCACGTCATTTTTATCTACAATGTACTTAAGTATTATAGTTCATGCATTTATGACAAATTTGAGTAGATAGAACTTGAAACGAAGGATAGAAAGAATTTAAAAATAGGATGAAGACATTTCTATTCGATTATAGTCACTTAATTAAAATATTAAATTGCTAGTTTTAATCTGTATTGATTTGTACAATAAATAATGTTTCATATAGACCATCTTAGATCAGGCCTGGTTAACTTGCTGCTCGCAAGCCGTAGACAACTCCTCTCCCTACTCCTGAGGGGGTTTGGGATATTAGGATTGGGGAAGGAGGCCGTATCCTCGCAGTCACGCGAGGCAAAACACGGTAGGGGCAATACGAAATAATTGATAGTGGGAGAATAGTACAAGTTTGAGCTTGTTGACATAATAGGGACTTCAGTTAGTATTATGATTGTTCACTTCAGTTATCACTAGATTGCAGATCGTCATGCATATGTATATGTAGAATAGAAATATAAATTGTTTGTATAAAATGACACAGCAACTAAAAATAGAATTTATTTCTGTCTCGAATAGTTTTACTAAATTGTAAAAAATATATTGATGTTCTTAAACTCTCTGCAATCCTTCTGTTCAAAATTATACCCATCCATTCTTGCCATAAATGCATTCGCAGTCTAGTTATCACGCGCGGACACGTCGCGTAATGCAATGGTCGAAGGACCAGTCACGTTTGCAGTGGTGTTTGTTTGTAGCCGCCTAATTCGCGAACACGTGAAAGACAACGAAGAAGACATGCAAAGATTTCTTCTGCGCGGTAATGGCAACAGGCCGTAACCGGGCACAAAGTTCTAATTAATTAATTCTGAAGTTCGGCGCAAAACAAATGCAGCTTGTCTACTCGGTAGGTTCCTTCTCCCGGCGAAAGAAAGTTCTCGCGGGCGCGGTGGTGCGAGACGAACTTTCGAACCAGTGAATCGTTTTGTGTGAACTCTTGGAGGCAAAGTTGCGGCACGTAGCACACGTCGGAGCGCGTGCGCGCACTCGACTGCAGTGGCTGCACAATGAGAAAGGTGCGGTGGCTTAATTAAAGAAGCTTGCCGGTGAAAATGAGAGATGGCTTGACGCCGCAGCCGGGACGCCGAGGTGCGTACGAGACCAAGATCTCTCTCAAACGAACGAAACAGTCCAAAACGTGTCCGGGACGACCGTCAGACACGTCCCGAAAAATTCGCTTTTCCAGCTGCAGTTTAAACCTGCGGAAACTTGATTTCGGTTTCCAGTTATGGAAAGCCGGTTAGCTCTGGACAGATGTGCCGCGAAATAAATAATCAATAATCAAATCTCCTTTCAGAATATAGACAGAAAACTTCCGGATTCGTTATAAATATTTTTTAAATAATCTTACAAGAATCGTGACGATAACGGTTTTTGCCCAGGTTTTTAATTAAAATTAGTTTCTTATTTTACAGTTAGGAGCAAAACTGATCACACACACTTTAAATCAGAATAACTTTTTTATGAATGGAACAAACGACTTCAATTTCTCTGTAAGGCTAGAAGAATTTGTTTAGTAAATGACGTCTAAAAAGTATGTTGAAAAAATGCATTTGGTCGGAATTCTGAAAAACAATAGTAAAGATTGATTTTTACGACTTTTTTATCTGGGTCAATAACGAAAATTTAGAAGATGTATTTGGTCAACTTGTATAAATTATATACGCTCCGAAAATTTCATTGAATTTGGTTAATTAGTTTACGTGTTATAAACGATCGAAAGTGAAGTGAGATTCTTGACCTTTTTACCACATTTGTGTGTGTGTGTGATCGATTATAACTCGTAAACTAATTAACCAATTTCAATGAAATTTTCGGAGCGTATATAATTTGTACAAGTTGACCAAATACATCTTTTAAATTTTCTTTATTGGCCCAGCTAAAAAAAGTCGTAAAAATCAATTTTTACTAGTTTTTCACAATTTCGACCAACTGCAGTTTTTCAACATACTTTGTAGACATCATTTACTAAATCAATTCATCTAGTCTTACAGAGAAATTGAAGTCGTTTGGTCCATTCATAAAAAAGTTATTCTGATTTAAAGTGTGTGTGATCAGTTTTGCTCCTAACTGTATGTTCTCGTATAATTTATATTGTGTTATAAGTATACATTAACAACACATTTTCTTTAACTGCTTCTCTTAATTACTATTTTGATTTCTAACACAACTTTGATTTGCCACCATTGTTCAAAAGAATGTGTTTTATACTGAACAGAATTCAGTAAATATTGATTTTCTTCCATAGAAAGTTATATCTTCGAACAAATATATTTGTTCGTTACTGCGACCGATAAAATAAAACGTTTTCGATGTTTCCGATATTCTGTTTGTGGAGAAACAAATTTTGTTTGTCCTTAATTATCACTGGTCTTGAGGGCTGTTTATTTAGTACATCCAATACTGTATTTTTATTGGACATGGATTCGTTTCCAATTTCCGATAACATTTTTCTGTGTGTTTTATTGAATATTTCCACACTTGATTTAATCATATTTTCAAGTTAACACTAAACTTACCACTGCCGGTCAAATTACGGGGTTTATATTTTTAGTTTCACAATTATTGAAACTTAATAGTTGCTTACATGGAACTTGTTTCCATCGATTTCTTTATCCACGCAAATATTATAATAAAAATGGCAAAAAATCTAAATAAATAGAGCCATGTCATTTCTATAAGCTAAACCATTTTCATCGCTTTTAGTGCTCGGTAGGTTTAGTGTTAATGAAACAGTATGATATTTCGGAATAGATTTTTAATTGGTAGAACTGAAAAACAATGCTGTCTTCACATAACGGAAGTTCAACTGTACAATAGTGCACCGTACATTTGCATCTTGAAAAGTTAGATGGAAACGACAGAAAACAGTATCTCCTCAGCATCCATCTTGGAAGACTAAGTTTTAACCTTTGACTGGCTACGTGGGGTTTGGTAGGCCCCAGTAAACTTTTAACGTTTATAACATTGTTATTTCAATCGTACACGTTGAACATGAACATAGTCGCATGTTATACCAAAGTTATGCACGAGATTTTCACGAAGACTAATTAAAGCATACCTTTGTACATATCGGTCACAACGGATCACAGTGTGACGAGCAATGGACAAAAGTCGGAAAAATTAAGTCAAACATTCGAACCATTTTTTAAATCGTAAAATACTAATGGAGGTATGTAGATTTTAGTACTGTCGACAATTTTTATGAAATTTTTAATTTTGTTGTCAAATCTAATTCTTTGAACATGTACTGTTTATCGAAAATATGCTTGATTAATTTAATCTTTATAAGTAGACTCCGGATTTTATGCATTTATAACAGAAATGGGCAAGTGCAACTTAAAACAGTGGAAATATTAAAAGACTTTGAGGGTCTTAATATCTTATTTTCACCACATTAAAATTATATTAATGAATAATGTAAATTTATATTTCGTTCCTGCGTCTTGCAATTGATGCACCAACTTTTTATTTCGTATAAACATCCGGAGTCTATTTATAGGTATTAATATACCCTTAAAATCTATAAGAAAAGCTTTGACTTGAGATTTAAAAGAAGTATCAAAAAGTACCTCCGCCATTTTTAGTACAGTCATCAGGGATATTACACAAATTATATTTTTTTACTATTAATTGCGATACATCTATGTCTGGCTATGAATTTGGTCGCGAAGGTCCATACGCGCGTCACACTGTGCGAACGTCCGAAACAATAATAACAAAGATTATAAGCGTTTCTCATACAGGGTCTGACAAACCCCACGTGACCGACCATGTGATTCTAAGGCACGTGACCAATCAACGGTTAAAGTAGTAGAGAGGATGAGTGTGGCTGGTAGCAAAGAAAGCCGTAGTGTCTTGCGCGAGGTTAGCCAGAGCTAGGACGCATGTGAAAGAAAAGCTTTTTCCTCTGATCTTCGGTCCAGCATCCTCCTGCACACGTCTGTAGATGAACTAAATTTTCAGCTTCGATGGGACGGTGTCAGAGCACGCCGGGACTGGTGGAGTCACGAGGTCGCATACCGTTGGAGGAGATGTGGGTCTCGCCTGTGGACACGAAGTCTACTCATACGTATTCAGCCGGACACTCGTTGTTCTCTCCTAGCCCTAGTCCGGTGATACCGCGCGGTTTAGCCGTCACCGGGAACAATGTCAACGCCAACACCGTTCCAAGGAGCATGGACAGCCCGATGAGTGCCACAAGCAGCGGCCACAGCAGCGAGGATCATACCGCCAGGGCGCCGCAATCCGCAGCAACCCAACAATCCACCGGCCGACAGTCCAGCTATTCCGGCAAGTATTTCTTCTGGGGTTGTTAAGTACACTCGAAACTAGGGATACAGTAGTGCACGGTTCAATTCACATCGAGTCGTCGTCTGCACGGTTAAATTTGCACGAGTCAGCCCCACTCATCTCCCAACGCAGTCAGTGTCTCGAGCTCGGCGAAGCTACCTCACCAGACAAGGATATAGGATCAATACGATATATGCAACGCCACGAAAAAGTAAACATACAGCAAAGACAATGTTTTATTTCGAGCCATTCTCGTCTTACCTTTGTAATTGTAGCACCAACGGATCGCCGGGACTCTTCCGATTAGAATGAGTCCAAACACGAGGCAAATAACGCACCTACCCCCTCTCCTTTTTCAGTTGGAACCACCTCCCCACTTAAACGTCCGCAATCGGGACCGAATGGATTCGGATTACGGGACTCGTCAAAATCGCGGGTTCTAATATTTGTGATCTACAATTATTGAGATTATAATTGTTGAACAAATTCATAAAAACAGGACACGCTCTTGTCATTTTTATAAGGTGATGCAAATAGTCCGATTTACATCGTGTTTGGACTTGGCTTAATCGAAAGAACCTCAGCTATCCATCGGTACTGCAATTATGAAGGTAAGACGTTAATTGCTGAAAATGAAATTTCCTTTGTTGCATGTTTAGTTTTTCAGTCTCCCTTTGAGTCTTTACCGTTGACCAGTGTCGCCAGATCGTGGAAATCGTGGGGAATACAGTTTACCCCCTCTCTAATAACCAGATTAATACGTGACCAGTGTCGCCAGATAGATATCCAAATAGATATCTCTTCCTCTCCTCCTTTTCCCCTTCCATTATCCCATTCCAGCACCATGCGCACACTCCAACGTCGCCCACTAACAATAAGACAGTAGACCACAGTGCCCGTGCCGTAGTCTGGTCCGGTCATCAGAGAGGGGGTACATGTATTCCCCTCGATTTTCTCGATCTGACGACACTGTACGTGACCAGTCTACGGCTTAGTGGGGGATGTTGGAGTATGCTCATGGTGCTGGAATGGGATAGTGGAAGGGGAAAAAAGAAGAGGGAAATCGACCAGTTCTGGTCGATTCTGGCAACACTGTCGTTGATGATCGGTGTACTACGTCTATTTTGCTCCTGCTCGCGGGAACGTAACTGCTGGCTCCCGAACTGATGTAAATTTAACCGTGCACTACTGTATCGTTCTCTCTTCGGACTTGCAAGCTAGGTCGTCGAGAGTTCGTGCCGTCTCCGGAGCAGTCTCTTCATTGTCCTTCATCCTCTGACCTGGCGAACATGTAGTCTTCTACGTAGATTCATATGCGTGTGCGAGTTAGATTTATTTTTTTTTATTTCTGTGGGACTTATATAGTGGCAGACTGTTAAAAAAACTACTATAGTTTTAGGGAACGTCGTGTATAACATTTTTGAGTACAGAGACGACTGATATTTCAGAAAAAGACGTAATTGCGGTGATAAAATTGTTTGACGTTCCAATTGCTCGCACAGTACTAACTGTGACACAACTTTACACGTTGAAACGACACGAACTTCTCGAACGACCCGACGGATATTTTTATTGCCCAGAAACCTGTAGATATATACGATTTAATTGTGAGAAATATGTAGCGAATTTATACGTACGATATTTGTTGAACTATCACGATACAGAGTCTAGAGTAGAGATCGCGGTTTCGAACGTGTATCAATAACGCACGTGTATACGTATACACGGGTATTTACATACACATACTTCAGTGCGTGTCGTTTTAAGTACACGCGTGTTCTATTTCGCATGTATTTAAATACACATGATAAATGTATTCTCATTTTAATTTAATTTAATTTGTATAATTTTAGAACACTGATATTAATTTATGTATCGAGACTACGGTTTCACAAATTCCGCGGTTGTTAGAGCAACAATAACGCGGAAATATTTAAACATATCAGCAACAGCAGTTGCTCTGGAATGGTGTTTTCCAACTGCTAAGAATATTGTTGTCACAAAAGAAGTCGTTTATTGTCAGAACATTAAAACATATCAGACTCTCTTCTCTAACAAACTGGAGGGTTAGTTGAGTACATTCTTTTAATGGGAGTGGTATTCAAATTAATTATTCTATCTATTTTATGTACTGGTGGACAAAATAATAAGGCATTGTGGTACACACACAAAATTTAATATATGTATATATCGCGAAATCTCAGTGGAAACGAATTATATTCGCGGATGAAAAGAAACTAAATTTGGATGGTCCAGATCAGGGTAAGGGGCCTGACGAGACTCGCAGATGGCAACCCTGGACCAGATGGATATGGGGAGGAATCGGCTATAGAGGAAAAATGGAAATAAAATTTATTCAAGGCCGTATGAATAGTGCTAGCTACTTAAATTTAATTAAAGAGCAAATTGAAACATATGCTCGCATAATTGCTGACAGAAAATATATATTTCAGCAAGATAATGCAGCTGTGCATACTGCTCGCATAGTAAAAAATTATTTTCAAGTGGAAAATATAAAGGTTTTGAACTGGCCTGCAAGGTCTCCTGACTTAAACATTATCGAGAACGTTTGGGGGAGACTGTCAAGAATATTATACGAAGGTGAAAAGCAATACAGTACAGTAGCCGAATTGAAATCAGCAATTTTAGAGGCTTGGGAAAGCATACATCAAAATGATATAAAAAATCTATATGGAACTTTACCAAGAAGAATGATTGAAGGGCAGTCCACGCATTACTAAAACTGCCAAAAATTGTGTAATTTTGTCGAATTCTAATACTTTTCTTATTTTATATTCAAAGTGTCTCATCATTTTGTCCACACTAAAAGTCAAGTTTTGTAGAAATAATAAATGGTTCGAACGAATTATTTAATTTTTAGTATATTATATAAAAGTTAGTACCTTATTTTGTTGTATATTCACTTTCTACGTGTATATATGTACAAATGAATGTTCATTGCTAAAAACCTTGAGGGGTGCCTTATCATTTTGACCACCAGTGTACCCATATTTTGCTTTCTAAAATTAGTATCTGTATCTTAAAGATGTATATTAAAAATATGCGTGAAATAGTACATGTGTACACGTGTATACGTGTATTTAAATGCACGTGAAATAGGAATCTCTAGTCTAGAGTACCTGTAAAATAATTTATTGAAACACGAAGTGATTCATATTGGTTCATAGTGATTCATATTTCAGTATAAGGCAAACTAATGTATCGTCATCCACATCTTTACATTTATTTTATCATTCCTCCACTTTGAACACATTCTCTGGGAAAAGCTCCTTCTATCCCGAAGTGACTTAATCTTAAAATAACTTAATCTTAAAGTGACTTAATCTTAAAGTAATGTCTAAATCGAACACGCATCACATTTTTTCAGAACATGTCTGCGTAACTTACTTCTGAAACGATGCTCACGTATGGCGAATGTGTAAAAGTGTTCATATAATAGACGACTTCAAATTTGTTATCTGAAACTTTATATAATTCCATGATACGATGTATGTATGTACTTCCATTATATGTGTATATGTACGTTTCGAAATCTTTGGAATATATTTTATTTAAACAACATCGAGGTATCCAGATTTTTCGTGAAAACAGCACAATAAACACAAGTAACACATTGAATTGTTAATGTACGACTTGAAAGCTGCTGCAAGTTTTAACATTGCACATGCAAATACGGGAATATTGTACTCATTACGCCGAATATACAATAGAAGCGCGCATTGGGATTCCACATTTTGATAGCAGAATTATTAAAATGCTCATAATAATAAATACTTCGTACGGTATTAATGCAAGTCCTATTTCCAGGTATTTTATCAACGACATATATGGTAATAATTAGACTGCGGAATTTATGCATTTTTGACAAAAATGACTGGGTGTGATTTGCAACAGTGTAGTGATTAAAAGATTTAAGAACATCAACACAAAAAACAATGTCTCGCAATTAATGCAAACAATTTTTATTTTGCGCAAACATCCGCAGTCTAGTAATAACAGATCTACTTCGTCACGATGTGAGAAACATCTTTCAAAATATTCTTTTGCAGAAAGCTCATTCGGAAGATCATGTTAGCTCGCTTCAACCGTATCGATTCAACGATAGTTTACAATATTGTTAGAATATTGGCAGACTAGGTCTATCATATGGATGATTGAATGCCGCTCTTTTTGAGGGATTTTCGACGAGCGGTGTTTTGGCCGCGGTTAAACAATTTATTTTCGATGCCTCCAGCATCCTGGCATAAAAGCAATTTTTAAAAGCGATCGTCGTACTATAAACCTGGAGATGTGTCGCGTCGGCTAAAGCCTGGTTCTGACATGAACCGAACAGCATTTTATGACGTGATTGCATCAGTATGGACGGGCATAGCGAACCTACAACCAATTCCACCGATCACCGTCATTCGTAATGCTAATAATGGAAAACATTTTCGGAATCGTACATTACAGTGCATAGAATACCACGACACATTGAAATATTCAAATATCCATTGTTCGGCCGTTCTTGGCTTTTCTAGATCGATTATTAATTCAGAATTCTATCTGTTCTATAAATTTAACCCTGAATCGTACATGTAACTTTGGTCTTTCCTTTTAGCTAGTGGAAGAAGCTAGTGGAAGAATACACAACTAATTGTAATTACACTAGGATTATGTAACATTTTAAGGGAAGGGTCGGATGAATACAATTTGATTTTTCTGTATCTCATTTTTTCCGAGATATCGAGGTGACCTCCAGTTTTTCCACAGACAACGCAAAGTTTTAACATTAAACCTACCACTGCCGCTTAAATGACCGGTTTTATATTTTTCGTCTTACAATTAATCAAGTTACGAACAATTACATGGAAATTGATTCAATAAATTTCTTTATCCAAGCATATATTGTAATTAAAGTTGCACAAAATCTAAATAAATAGAGCCTTGTCATTTTTGTAAGCTAAAACATTTTAATCGCTTTTAGTACTCGGTAGGTTTAGTGTTAATACCGTTATTAAAGTATATCCCACGAGAGAGTAACCCTTTTTCGCGCAGCTTAGATGTTGGGAGCGCAGCGAGCCTATCATCTCTCACTGCACTACCCACTCCCCATTTTCTTGAACCAATTTGGGCGAAGATGCGCAAAGAGGAACGAAATCTGGTTTTTCCGCGGGGTTACTCTCTAGTGGGATATGTTTTACCGACGAAAGGATAAATTCAGACCTTGAATTGACAAAGAAAATACACGAAGTCACCTTGATATCACAGAAAAAAATGATATTGTACTCATTCAATGTGTCCCTTAAAATGCTACATAATTCATTAAAAAGTTTTTTGATACAACCAATAGTTATTTTAGATTTGGTTGACTTACCCTATATTTTCTTTTTATTTCTTCCTGTATTTTTGTTTAGAAATAGCTGAAAAAGATTAATAAACATCCAAATGCAGAAAACTCCCGGATAGCATGTAAAGGTTGAGGGTTAAAGTCAACGATTTTTAATAAACAATATAGCGATAACTGGGAAGTATGTAACATGTCTAATGCACTCAGCTCGTCTTTAACCGGGATAAAAAACGTATCAGTGCTGAAAATAAGCAACGACAACGTCCGCATAAATCGTTTAAGGTAATCGAGGAGTGTTTCTGCGCCCGAGCCAATCGGTAATTCAATAGGTATTGCCTTAGTTGTGAAGCAGACAAAACTGCAGATGTAAGATTTCGCGAAATCCTTGCTTCTGCTTCGTTCCCACATAAAGAAGGATCTGCATAACCGACCCTACAGGTAGTAAATTGGCGTGTCAACATCAACCCCTCGCAGCAGGTAACTGATTTAATAAATAGAACACGTTGTACATTTTCCAAGTATCCGTTTGACATTCCTGTTACAATCTTGTTGACATTGAATATTGCAATATTCCCTTGACGGCGCTATAACTCTTGATGACACCTGCATGTGTACTTATTAATTTATAGCCTCCATGTGTAATAAGTCATTTTTAATGGCTGTAAACGGGAGCTCCAGTTTCTATGAGGTGAGTGTTTGGTCCTCGTTGACTTTTGACGATGACTATAGGCTCCCCTATCGAGTTGCCTCACGAATGACGGTGATCGTCGGATTGCCTGTTGCCAAAGCTGATTTGTATCCAACGTTTAAGTGTTTATAACTAAAAACGAAGCTTAATTAAGCTCCAGCTTCATAGTTTTATTACTTTTTATCCTCATCTTACTTTATCAGGTAGAATCAACCCTAACATTTTCCAACCCCTTATGGCTAAACCTCTCTATTCACCCGTTCCCCTTCTCTTTTTACGCTTGGTTGATAAGATCAATTTAACAATTCGTATAGGATTAGTTCAATTAATTGTTCACCTAAAAGCTTGTGCCCCAATTGCAAAATCTGTAATGGACATTATGAACAATAGTAGGGAGGCCTGCGAACAGGACAAACCATTCTTTTTTAATGAAATCGTGGTGAAATATAGGACATTATATATGTAAATAGAACCCTGAAGACTGTACACACATGTTTTACCATTCTTATTAAAATATTGAAGTTGTAATTAATCAAGGTATTGATTCGTTTCTATGGGGTAGAAACGCCTCCCATAAGCAGCCTCTATTATGAAGGCAACCAAAACGTTAAACATGGCGCCATCTATTGCCTACTACTCCGAGTGCGAGAATATAAAGTCTCTGCTTTGTAATGCTGATGCTATCTTTATTAAAAATAGTAACAGGTCTTCCGGCACCTGTAACGCTTACGCGATTTTTATTTTTATATTTTATTGTTATGAAAAATATTTTGATTAACGAAATAAATTATCTCCTTTGTCTTTATTTTCTTAAAATAGTCTATGAAATTAATTTCATCCTGTTTACGGCCTCACAATAATTTATTATATTAATATTGTAGGTTGATTGTCCCTTATATACATATACTTCCTTAGGTCTTCGTACATATTAAATATTCGTTTCATGGTAAACACTATATAATATTTATAAGAATTATTGCAAGTTTCTGTGTTACAATATGTATATTATAAATATTACACAGAGGTGTAAATACACGAAGTATTAAAGATTCTTTGTGTGTGAATATGGAAGACTTGACGCTTTAAATGAATGCACATCAAATTCAATATTAATTTTTCAGTTTTCAAGTGAACGTATTTTAAATGTATGTGTGAGTGTAAACCGTATATACCTAATTGTAAGTAGGTAAATGATATATACTCTGAAAAAATAAACATAATATTCAGATTGTGAATAGGACGTCTGTAAATAAAAAGTTGCGTGTGCATTTTTGGGTGCTTCACTATTTATTCTTTATTATAAATGAAAATACATGAAGGATATCGTGCGTCATTAATTTTGTTTCTTACATTAGCATTATGCATTTTCATAACATTCTTCTGACAATAAATCCTATCTTTTTTCGCGCGCCCGCGGAGCCGAGAATATTTAGAAAAGAAGTACAACCAATAAAAAGTTAAACCAAGATCGAAAAACAAAATTAGCTAAATATCACGGTGGTATTCAGATGCTGTTACAATTAATATTAAAAATATATACTCAAAATATAAATGTTTACACGTCATAATTTCATTTAGTTCTTTTACTTTCTATGACTAAAAATTCTAATCAACCCTTTACAATCTCAATAGTAATTACACCAGAATTATCCAAAACGTCAAATTGGTTTTCGTTTTTTAATTTCCACCAATAGGAGGTTCACCGAAAAGTAATCCTCATCCGCCTCTCAGGTCAATTTAATACATTTTAATCTTCTTGCCTAATCTTCGAACCTAATCATCTCAACTTTTCATTATTAAAAAAGGAAGTTACAATTTGAATGATTTATCTGTGCAATACATATGTTACTTTTTTCTCTGGTGTCAACTTGACACCAAGTGTTGTAAATTAAGTTGGTAACACGAGGAACGGATGAGGATTAATAAAGGAAGTCTACCTAAATCTGCACTTTAAACAATAAGCACATAGAACATAAGAATTGAACGCACAATCGACTGCTTCGATATACAGTGGATCCAAAAAGTATTTGAACAAACTGAATATACCAATCTCGAGAAATCGTCGATATTTGAACTGTGAGAATTTCATTAAAATAACTAGTACGACAATATAATTGGACTCATTTTAAAGCTCGCAGTCTCCACTTTTTCTATATAGAGATCGTTCATTTTTATCTAAGATATTTTATCATGATTCAACGACTGGCAAACTGAAGACACTTTTCGTCCAAAATGTTACAAATTGAACCGTTTGTAAAAATATTGAAAAATTTGTTTCGCGACTGAAATTACCATAGATTTACAGATTGAAGGTCCCCTTTACAACGAATACTTAAAACCTGATCTACGATTTTTTCTAGTCGATCTATTGGGCTTTGAAACAAAGGTGCACTGCCATCTTTGCAATAACTTATTCCTCACTTTTGTTCTGTAAAACAGCCAAAAAAGTCACAAATCTGCTTTTAAGCAGTCGTTGTAAAGTAGAAGATTCAGTCTTCGAATCAGTAATACATAGATTCATTCGGATAAAAAAGTTTTAAATGCTTTTCCAGACGATTCAATTTGTAGCATTCTCGAGCAAAAAAGTTCCCCCAGTTTTTCACCCACTGTATCATGCGTGAATATCCTAGATAAAATTGAATGATGGTTTGCGAAAGTAGAGGTGTTATGCTTTAAAATGAGTCAAAATTTATTATTCTATTCTTTTTCTTAACGAAATGCTGCTAGTTCAAATACTGCCAATTTCTTGAAAATCGTAAATGTAGTGTTCGAATACATTTTGGATCGACTGTATATTAAAATGACTGTTTGTCTATAGGAATGACATATAACAGCATGACGCAGCTGGTGAGCGATGGTACGGGGCCGTTGTTGGATACCTACGAGACATTGCTAGCTGAGATCAAGCGTCTTCGGAAACGTCTGATCTGTTTGGAATCGGAGAATGCGGCGACGAGCGTCAAGTTGAAGCAACAGCACCGGGAAGTGAAGCATCGATTAGCGGAAATTGAAATGCAGATTCAGACCGGAAGCACGTGGAGTGTAGAAGACAGCGACAGGAATCGGGAAAGTAGCATTTAACAAGAAACAAGGCCGCGAGAGCGCGGCAAAACGAAGACGGGGCGAATACGGCACTACTTGGCGGATACCACCGACAATAGGTAGGTTTCTTCTATTTATATTCGTTCCGTTTCGCCACTTGGGTCAAAGGAAAAATCAATCGAAACAATCAGGATCTTTCGCAACACTGAAGCTCAGCTTTACTACATTTTATCCTCTATTTATGCGACTTTTGTAGCAAAATATTAGGTTGTTGCAACTCTTATAAAACGTTTCGATCATTGTAATGCTACTACAGTCTATAAGTAAATTATACATATAAAACTTTGAGGTACAAAGCTAAGTACACTAAACGTACCACGACCGGTCAAATGATCGGTTTTAGATTTTTTATTTCACAATTAATGCAATTATAAAGATGCCTTCGTAAGAAATGATTTAATAAATATCTTTATTAGAGCACATATTATAATAAGAGAATCGCGTGCTAAGTCTAAGTAAATTAATTCTAGTCATTTTTATAAGACAACCACGTGCCTGTTACTCTCTTATAGATTTATATTTATTGTATCATTTTACTTTTAAAGTATTCCTTTTATATATCTGGAAAAATAACTTATTGACCATAGCATTATGTGATTTTTGGTAAAAAAAACTACAAAATCAAGATAATCTTGTAAATGAAAAACTTGAATGACCATAATATCTTATTTTTACCGCAATACAATCAAGAAACTTTGTACGTAGAATACATTGGGTATAGAAAATTGCATTTGTTTAATGTCACTGCTAAAAATCGGACATTTCATATGCAATAACCTAATACAATTCTCTGAGACCTCCAACAATAGACTGCGGATTTCACGCATTTATGGGAAAAATGGGTGCTATATTATCTTACAATTGATCCATACAATTATTTCGCACAAAGATCCGCAGTCGATTAATCGCTAATAACAACATTAAACTTTAAAAGATTTTTATACAGTTCAGTTTATACAATTCAGTGGACTATTTTAAAATGGAATAACCCTTTCATTTTTCAAAGCATTCACATTGATTCTTTCATAAATAAATTCAAACTTTAAATGATCCGGTAACTTTCGGGCCACCCTGTACTTTGAAACTAAAATCGAGCTTATTAGTCGAAGTAATATCAGATTTCTTCTCTCGCACAAACTCATTCAAAACGAGAAATCTCCCGAATAATCGCATGGATCTCTCGAATCCTGGAATCCCCAACGCAGCAGTACCAATTTTCTGAGCAACATTGACCGATTTCGTTCTAGATATACCGCGGAGGATCAAGAGGAGCCGGAGGGTGCTCGGATGTCGGGCCGATCGAGCGACACAAAGTCGATCGGCAGCCTCAGTCAGCACTTCTTCGAGAGCGACGAGGACGAGAAGTTTTTCGGGACGTGTAACGGGTACGCCTCTCAGCCGGGCAGCAAATCAAACTTATTGCTATGTAGCGAGTGCGACCAGAAGTCTCGAACTTGCACGTACAGGCCGCAAACACCAGGCACGTACTCTAGCCGGTACGTCGAGGAGCGTTTCGACGATCAGCTCCAAACTCCGGGAACGTCTCGGTCGTACAAGAGCCCGGTTCATGGGTCGTCACCTCAATCGTCTCAGAGGGATCAAGAAGCGAACGGTCAAAGCTCCTCTCAAAGTTCGTTTTGCTGCGATCAGGAGTATCAGGTTCGTCAGGGCTGGTCGAAGAAGCACGAGCAGGACTCGAACGGCCACGACCACTACAGGGACAAGCTGCTGGACCAGGAGGACGAACTGTGCGAGCTTTGCCATGGGAACGGTCGGGAGCCACAGTGCGAGCATTGCGATTGTTCTAGCGACGGCAACCTAATCTGCTTCCGGTGTGAGAGCGACGAGGGCTCGTCGAACGGTCGAGTTTGTCCTCATTGCGAGGCTGGCGATAGAGGGATGATGTCCGGTAAATTGAGGTCGCAGAGGGGAGCTGCGTCCTCCAGCGACGAGGGAAAGTACCCGGTGGATGCCGTGGTGAAAATCCAGGTGAACGATCATGCCATGGACGGGGACTCCGATGAGACGACGGATAACGAGGTCTCCGCAACTCAACACCATCACAGGAGTCCCGTGGAACGGCTGGACACCATAGTCGAGGCGAAGGAGTCACTGCCAGTGAGGATGACGAGGAAAATGGGGGTACAAAGATAAATCGAACTGACCGAGGATATTTCAATTACACGACCAGTCCTACTGGTTTTCCCTGTAAATAAACACGGTTACGATCATCGCGGTTGAGCTACGGAGTTCGCCGCTGGCGCATGGAGAGTATTGTTGAGATTAGAGTACCGACGGTTAACTGTAGACACGGTTGTAGTAGCGTTGTATGTACCAGTCCCGCGATCTCGAATGGACGTACACCATAGGCGCATGTATTTGTAGCGTACTGTTGTCATATTGTTATACTATCGTACTAACCTGAGCTAGTAGTATTCATAGTGTACTACTCTAACCTTTTTGTACTCTAATATGCATCGTTTTTCTTTTTACGGGGTTACTCGGTTATCTGTTTAGTTCATGCTGAGGGATACTTGATCATGCGAGCAGAATACTCTGAAATATTTATAAACGAATTGATAAGATTTTTCTTAAAATCTTCGAAACATTTTCCGGTCCTAACAATGAAAATCGTGCATTTGTAATCGAACAGTAACTTCACCTTTGTAGCTACGAAAACACTTAATTTTCTATTCCGCTTCACAAGACACGAAATGTAGAATTTTAGCACGTAAGGAAAACTTTGGAGCATAAAAGATTTTTATCCCCTTCGTTTCTACGTAGGAATCTCGAAAAGCTCGTGTTCGAGAATTCGAATAATAAAACGAAGTAAAAAAATTTGAATAATAGAAGAGGATTTTCTTCTGAAGTGTATAAAAGAAACTATAGTAAACGAATTGTACGAAAGAATTATCTTTCGTAAATTCAATTTCGACGCGTTTAATTACATTTTCTTCCTTCCGAAGCTGCAAGACTTTTCTAGCACTTAGCATCGCCCATTATTCTCTCGCCGCGGAGAGAACTTCCTTTTCGCTCTAATTTTCAGAATTTTTCAAGAAACTTCTAACGACAAAAAAACTTCATTTCTCGCAACTTCTCCCACGAAATAAGCTTCGGATTTATTTATTGTTATACTCTTTTGTTCATGTTCGAACGATATAAACATTTTTCTAATTTTTCATGTTTCTCGACACCCACCAATTACATTCTGTTATGTTCGAAAAGTTCGAATAAATCCCACAGGATTTTCTGAAAATTAACGAAACACATGACAATCTCAGTTTGTCACAAAGCATTCATATTTACAATTTTATCCCGTTTTGCAATAAAATCAATATTACACCGTTACAAAACCAATACAATAACTTCTTCAAACTGCTATGGAGTCACGATAAAAGTGATGTACAGTTTATGACAAAAATAATCGACCTAAAAAAGTAAAATAAATATTAGATTGAAAAAGATTGTAGTAACTGTACGAGCAAAAATGACAACAATGCCTGCTAATAAGAAATTCTGCCGTTCGAATACATTCGTTACTTGTTGTAATCGATTACGATTCTTCGTAAATGTAACGAGAACCGAAATCGATATAGAGTTATTTTCAATCTCTTCTTCGAATAACAAAAATAGAATTACACACCCGTACGGTAAAACCTCTTCAATTCATTTGTAAATGTTTCGTAAGTCAAGTAAATAATTATATTACGAGTTAGTGTCTCGGACAGATTTTTAGTAACAAATATTTTTATCAGAGATTTTTATTCAAAATAAAAATTATCTGCACTAATGAAGACACAGAAGCAACACTGCTGTTTAGTTCTTTACGTAATAATTATAGTAAGCTAAGAATATTACAATAGCATTTTTAAATTCTTTAAACGTATTTATAGTTTTACATTTCATGTATTAATTTGTTCATATATGCATCAAAGTGTAGTGATTATAATATGAATGTTTAACATTTTATATGTTTTAAAGGGTCAAAATCTTGTCTGAATTTTTACAGGGTTTGACCACAGTGATTCGTAATTAATTATTTATTAATTTATTACAAAAATAAAGGAAGATTTCTGTTTCTTCCGATTGATTGACATCTGTTTCTTATAATAAAGAATATAAATTGTCAATTGATTTTGCCGTGCACGAAGTAAATAATGTTTTGCAATAAAGATGCTATAATTAACGAAACCGATTAGTGACAGGTAAAGACAGGTGACTAGAAATTTCAAAGTGGTAAGCTGAGATAGCATTTGATAATTACTACTCGCTCAATTCACATAAAGGAAAAGAGAAGGTTGACGAAGCGACTGACTAATAATTATAATCAACAACGACACTCTCCATCCAAAACGAAACAGAGACGTGTTACTGCGCCGCAAAATAAAAACCTATTGATTTTATCGTCACGTTAGTCTCCTATGATGATCCCCGATGATCATTCAACATCGAAATTTTCGTTGTGCGAATCGCGTTTGGCGCCGTAGCTCGACTCGCGTGTAAATAAACTGCCAATAAACCTTATATCGTAGGGCTGTATAGATTTAATAAGTAATCCGTAATAGTTAAAAGTGCTATGTGAGTGTGAATTCGAGACGACGAAAGAAACTAACGCCAGAGAGATTGAAGAGTTTAAGAGAGTGAGAGAGAGAGAGAGAGAGAGAGAGAGAGAGAGAGAGAGAAATTTTACGTTCGACACGGGCTGTGTCACCATGAGCTAACAATAAGATGCGTGATGCAACGATCGACACGATTCCATGCGCGACTTTTAGAATGGATTTGTGCAAAAATCGTACCCATTTGAACCTATACTCGTTTCCCCATTCTTCGTCAATTAGTCCTGGATGTTCCTTTGTCTTATCGTTAGGTAACTTTTAAGATACATTGCTGGAGTATTTAGATTAAAGGGAAATCGAACGTGCTTCCGATTGAGTACACTCCGTTTGATAGGAAATCGGGTTTCGATTAAAACAGTTCGACAATGCTTCGTCAAGAATACTAAAATTGTAGTATTAAAAATTACTGCCCCAGATCACTGATTTTTATGCATTAAAACAAATTTAAAATAGCACTTGATTTACAAAGCAGAAAAATCGAATTTGAACAATTCTTATTTTCAGACTGAACCAAATTGAATAGAAACCATTGCTTGCCCCATTATGAACTATCCAAGAATTTTAAATAATTTGTTTTAACATTTTGATTGAACATTCTTTATGAAAAAATGTACGATCGTTTTTAAAGGCGAACTATTTACTCAGAATCACGTTTCCTATCGCATCCCCTAAACCAGGCCTGAACAACTGGTGGTCCAAGAGTCGATGACGTAGAATCGGCTACTATCAACGGCTACGTCATCAACTCTCGGTGCACCAGTTGCCCAGACCTGCCTTAGGGTCTGTTTATACTGGAATATTTCCGACCGGATATAAGTATGTAGACCTACGGTAGGTCTACATTCTTCCATTAAAATGTATTGAAAAATATCTGTCTGGTCGGATGTATCCAATCGGAAATATTCCAGTATAAACAGACCCTTAAAAGGAAGCACCGATTCAAATACGCATTTTGAACGCGAAATCTCTCGAGGTAGTTGAAAAGTAGCTTAATGTTAAATTAACTTTGTTTTCGCGTAGTTGGATCCAGTAACTGTTTCAATCGGATTGAAACCGACCTGCTTCAAGCAGCTTGTTAGTTTCGTCCCGGTTAGAACCAATTTGTCATTAATCGCATAAATCAACGGGAAGAAACTCGACTTCGTTTATTATGATGTTCAGTATCTTACGGTATTTCGAATAAAAGTCAACTAACTAAGATTTATACACAAATCCATTGTAACTCATGTTCGGGACCAACTAAAAACCACCAACCCTCATTACTGCTGATTTTTCTGTTCTCATTTCCGGTCACTATGTTTCGCATACATACTGCATCCTTATACATATACGGAATATGAAAATAGTGCAGAAAATCTGTCTTTCTCATGAACGAATCATTATACCCCATTCGAATCTCAAAATTGCGTTTTATACACAACGATTCCGAAAACGTACGCATCATTTCGAGAACTAATATGTAACTTTAAAAGGAAATCAATATGACAGAAATAAACAAGCTTTCTCCTATACATTAGCGAACTGAATTTACACGGGAAATTGATCTCGCTATTTTCACTTCCTTGTACTGTTTCCCTTTCGAAAACGGATAGGAAAAATTCCAAGCTTTAAAATCAGTCCAGGCTTACGCTTCTACTATTTGCTTTTACAAAATTATCCAAATTTGAATGTCGACAATTTTTCGTGAATCGGAAATGTAGTGTTCACATATTTTTTGTACTTGATTTTGTACTTCAGGCCTGGTCAACTCTCCCTACTCCTGGGTCCTCCCCACCAAACTCCTGTGGAGTGAAGGAGGAGTGTAGTGGGGGAACTGGTACACTGGTGGTGAGAGTCGTGAAGCAGAGTTGGGCAAAAATTTAATCAACGATTGACGACTAAAATTAATCTCCTAGTTTAGTCGTTAATTGCGGTTAACGATTAAATTTCTACTTTAGTCGTTAATTGCGATTAACAATTTCATTCCTTTCAACTGTAATCGTCAATCGGATAATTGATTAATGATTAACTGCTGAAATTTCGAAATGAAATACGGAACAAAACTGTAAACTGAGTTAGGTGTATTGTCATTTGGTCTAGAATACAAACTCTGTTTACGTGCTTTTATGTCTTTTTCCGATGATTTCTTCTTTTATTCAACGATTGACGATTAACTTCATCAATCGATTGATCCAATCGTTGATTTTTCGATGATTTCTTCTTTTAATCAATGATTGACGATTAACTTCATCAATCGATTGAATCAATCGTCGATTTTTCGATGATTTCTTTTTTTTAATCGACGGTTGACGATTAACTTTACCAATCGATTGATCCAATCGTCGATTTTTCGATGATTTCTTCTTTGAATCAACGATTGACGATTAACTTCATCAATCGACTGAATCAATCGTCGATTTCTCGATGATTTCTTTTTTTAATCGTACACATTAATCAATCAATCATGATTAAAATTTTAATCGTTCAATGCCCAACTCTGTCGTGGAGCTTCGGGGAGGAAGAATTTGCCCGGACCTGCACTAGAATTTTTCGCGGCATTGTCATTCATCATTATTTATTTATCTACCATGAAAACAACAACAACGACGTCACAACTAAAGCTGTAAAAAGTATTCGCACATTTTTTCTGTAATAATTCGATACACGCATCTGCTCCAACGACAGTGAGTTTTGTTTTCATACTTAAATTAAAGAACTTAGAGTAAAGATATCACACCGATAGAATAATAATCTAGATGACCAAATAATAATCGCGTCGACGAGTAAATGGGGACTGATATACAAAAGTTTGTTTCAGGAACTGACACAATTCTGCCGGTAATATAATAATACTCAACAGTGTTGATTACATTCTGAGAACAATGTGAGGGAAACTTGACGATGCAACAGTTTTCTATGTACAATATAGTTATCTGAATATGACACACCACCGATAACATAGACAGTCTGAGTATATATAATTCCTGAGATTCTCAACGAAGTGTCTTAAATAAAAATATAAGTATCTAGAGGATATAGAATTTTCTTTTGTGTTCTCGCGTTACTGTTTCCGTGTCTTATATGTAGTCCTCCCGTCATCGTTCTCGTACATTCTCGACTTTCGGAGACACAATTTTTCGAACAAATCACGCTGGGAATTCTTTTTTAAGAATTGTTTGAACAACATGGAGGGCTAGTTAATGGTTGTGACTCATCGCTGTATTCTGGAAGGAGCAAGCTCCAGATTCCGTTTGCACTAGTGTCATTGATGAAAACAAACAGAGATTGGCGAAATAGTTTTTGCAAAATTATTCGGACCTGATACATTGAACCTGCTATACGATCAGAATTTAGCTGATTTCGATTTGTTTATTATAGTAAGACGGCGGCTCTCTATGTGAAATAAAAATTGTCTATATCAGTTACAACAAATTGGAGTGAGATACCACGGTCAATTTGACCGGTTTTCTATGCCATAGCTATTGAAATTATAAGAACGCTTTCATAGAAAATGACTTAATTCTCTACTTTATTTAAGCACGTATTATATAATAATAAAAACAATCTTCTCACTTCTATACGGTGTTCCACTTTTATGTTTTGGGCTTGGTAGGATATTTAAATTCTTTCAATGTTTTACTATTTTACATTACACCTAGTCATTTTTTTCATGAATGCATAAAATCTGCTGTCTAATTATATAAGCATCTAAAAATTATAATATCTTAAGATTAATCGAGTTTCGTCGTTTTTGCCAGATGGTGTCGAAAGTGTCTTACAGCTCTGCAAGTTTGTAAATTTATATGCAGATTATCATGTTATAGGCTTGACTACGTGCTTATAAAAACACTTCTAAAAAGAGGATAAGAATAACTAGTAACTGTTTGGTATTTTTGTGACGAGTTTAATAGTATTATAATTGCATTTGGAGTTCAAAATGAAGCTGTAGGTGTTAGCCATAGTGGACAGAGGATATATTGAACATCTCTTAGAAATATGAAAACAAACTTATCTGTTTATTTGGAATCAACTTGTCAAGTCTCGGTGAGTACAATTATCCACTAAAGTCTGAATTCCTTTTTTAGTCCTGTAGTATACCTGTACTTGTAAGAGTTTGCAACATGTACTGTTGAAATTATGTAACTTTTTTGTAGCTACATTCGAGTCCATTTATAGTTTGGATTCCACGTTTTTCCTGTTTTATGTTTTTGTAAATAGTCCATCAATTTTCTTGTTTTTCTTCCTACAATGTAGAGACATTTAAAATTATATTTACTAAGATTATTTAATGTCGTTTCATTCAATTGAATAAAAACAATATAAACATTACTTTATCTCACAATAAAGTCATGAAAATTTCTACATTCATGCAGTATCATTAACAGACTGCGGATCTTTATGCAAAATAAAAAATGTTTGCATTGATTGCAAGACTCAGGAGCCATATAAAAATTGTATTCCTCTGTTAATTATCCTATCGAGCTGGAACTAATACATTGATGTCCTTAAATATTTTTAACATGTCTACTGCTTTAAATTGTGTCTAATCATTAATTTAAAAAGTACATTTGTAAAGTAAAATAAAAATCACAGTTTGATAATCTGCGTATCGATATATAAATTCGCGAATTGCTAGACAAGTAGTGCTTTCAAAAATATCGACATTTATCCATATAGCTATTTAATGTTACTGTCATTATTAAATAAAAACTTATGGCTAATACATTTGGAATCATTTCCACGTATTGAAAGTTAGAATTGTAAATTAATCGACTTGTTTCAAATTGCTAATTATACAAATTGCTAAACCCCATTCTTTTATAATAATAAAAATTTGAGTCACACTATTAAAAGATCAAGTGGGTGTAACAACTAGACTGAAAGAACAATTTTAACGTCACTGAAGTATTTTAACGATGGAACGGGACAGATCAAGAAATGTAAAATTGTTTCTTAACATTTAGCAAACTTGATTTACCCATTCACCACGATTAATTAACTTGAATATGCAGTATCACCCCCCCCCCTCGCGACTGTTTGCATGATAGTAATTTATTGAAATGTTTATCGATGTTAAAACAGAAATGAACCGTGTACAAATGTTGTAAGTGTCTCGCAATAGCGGAGACGATTTGTAAAAGTTTGTTAATAGTAAAGTCATGTACTGATATTATATTATATTCGAATGTATCTTGCATAAAAACATCTCCCGATTGCCTAATTAACGCACATTCATTAATTTTGTTGAAGCCATTTATTCATATTTTTCTGAAAATATTTTCAAACCATTTTATGGATTGGCAGTGAACACAAGAATGCCAAACATGTTCATACAAATAGAAAAACATAATAATCTATGATTTGCAAGTAAGCTCGTGCGGTACAATTGGCAAGAAAGTAATTTCGATATTTTAAAGTGAAAATAAACCCAATTTTGGTACAATTTTAAAGTTCTATGAATCTGGAATTATGAAGTTACCAGAAAGATGGCAAAAGATCATCGAACAAAATGGGAAATATTTTACTGATTAAAATTGATTGCTTGAATAGAAAAATTGGATTTTATTTCACTTTAAAATACCGAAATTACTTTCTTGCCAACACAATATAAAATCAGTTCTAAATATTCAAGATAAAATTTTTACTTAATTTTACATTTTAAACATGATTTTACCAAAACAATCGCGATGTTTTCCAGTATTTAATGTATATTTTAAAAGTTTCTCCATTAATCGATTTCTAATTATTATTCATTCAGACAACATTTAAAAACAACGTGTAACGAACATCTAAAAAGGGTGAATCTCGGTGAAACACAAAACATGTAGAATGTTAATTAAACTGTTAAGCTTTCGAAATAATAATATTATCGGTAAATGTACTAAATTCGACAAACAAACAAAAAAAAGACACTTTCCTCAGTGATTTTTGAGTGAACTGAACACGATCACTGCCAAAAACAGGTCTGTTCCTGGGTGCTGCGCTGTCTTAAAGATTTTAAGGTTTTGTGTTCTTTTTCAACAAAACAAATGGGATCATTAATGTTTAAGATATTACTTATATACTAAGCTCTTACAATAGTAGGTGTGTATAATGGTCGTAGATAGCAATTTATACTAACGAAGTTGAAGTCACGTTCACATTGCTCGCTGATCAATGAACAAAAATTATGAATGCAGCCGACGACATGCATTTATTTATACTAATTTCCACATCATTCTATTTGTAGTTTCTAGGAAAGAAAAATTTTGTCTTATGCTCTAGAACCTTAGAGCAATTCTTTATTCTGCTAAGGTGGGCCGTGACGTTTTCCCACTATTTACTACCCGAAGTGCATGGTGGGGGAACGGACTGATTGATGGTGGTGGCTGTGTGGTTCACAACGAAGAAGTAGTAGACTGCCTTACAAATGTCACTGATACTTATTTAAAAATAATGTCAATTTAAAAATTTATAAACTCTTTGATACAATTCTTAGACATCATTTAAAAATTGTTTTTTTAGATTTGAAATAATTCCTGCAACAATATAGTCTCTCCAATTATTTATTTGTTTAGTGGAAGTAATGTGTATTAGCTAGGTCACAAAATAAGTTATTATTATTACTTTAAAAAATAATTTTTTACTGAGTAAAAATCATTTAATTAGCTAGGTAAATAATTAATCAACTTACAGAAGTTTTTCAAGGTCGTTACCAAATGCTGAAAATTCGAAAGTGTTAAATGAAAATAACTGTGAAATAAATTAGAATTATTTTATTGGGGCGGTATTAAAATTTATGAAACTTTAGAGTTGATAATCATAAATTACAATGTAAAATAAATGAAATTTTATTAATACGACAATTTATTAAGAAGAGAAGGAGGGAGAGAGACAATTAAAACAGGGATAGCAAAATTAACCGTGCATCGTTTAAGGCTGTAAACTCGTTTCTAGGTTTGTAAGGGTACGGATTCCCGTTCTCGTTTCACAAAAATGGGGGTTCTCAGTAGTCAAAAATGCTAGATTAAAGTAGCAATGAAAATATCTACATGCGCAGTTGTATGGTTCCGAATAATGCAAATTACGCCTCGTAAACGAAAAAGTAGGACTTTTGAGGGCGATAGCGCCCTAAATCGATCTTTTATCTAGCGTTTTTGACTACTGAAAAACTCCACTTCTGTATTATCGAGAAATGAGAACACGAATCCCGCACCCTTGCAATCCTGGAAAAAGGAGTCTACTTCCTTAATGCATTCGTGTTTGCAATGATCGGTGGTAGTGTGGACGTGACGAGTTTAGGGTATCGGCGAACAAAATAGACAGACGTCAAATTCACGAGCATCAAGGTACGATAGTGCTCGGTGGCAGTATCAGCAATGTAGACATAGCGTAAGATGTATGCATAAATCGAGATCGTAATCCGAATGTAAACGCTCATAGTAATTAATTATGCGAAGAGTTTTTAAGCACCACGGAACCGTTGAGTTACCCACGACGTAAATAACACATGCAGATTTAGCAGTGAACATGTTAAATAAGAAATGTTTTCGGGACGTTACATTATATACAGAGGCATTTCACAATAAATTTCAAATCTCAGGATATTTAGCTTCGATGTAACAGTATATCATAAATATCTGTTTTGATATCATTACAATTTGTAACAATAAAACGGAATCAAACGGACGATTTTTTTTTGTTCTGAGAGCCGAACGAGTTCGACTAATTTCGATATCATCGAAAGCGTCGGCTTCTAGAAAATATCAGAAAGATATCACGTCATTCTCAATATAAGCTGAATTCTTGATAGCTTATCGCATATATGTATATATTCATAGTCGGATTAGTTCGCGCATCGCTAAACTGAATTGTCACTGAACGTGTCTCCATATTCATTATTTCACTACCTCTTTACTTATCGCGGCGCTTTAACGTTGAATAAGCTATCTGATTAAACGAAGAGGGAAGTCTCTTAATGAATGGTCACTCAGGAATAAAGTTACAATGTAATAACGATATTGCGATAATGAATATTAACGTTTAGCGAGACTACTTACTGTAAATATTGAGTGTAGCCTGTAAGTATAAATATAATAACGAATATACAATAATGATAGTATGAATATGTACGAAAGTTGTGTACAGGGTTGTTCGAACTGTACGATCGGAGCGAGCACTGTTTTTTTGTTGATAAACAATTGTAACATGATTTTAAATGGATACAATAAGCGAATAGGACATCGTGCGTTAGATTAACTACAAAAAGATGCACGGTGAAACCTCGATTATCAAAACGGCAATTAACGATTATCGGAATATCGATTACATTTTTTTCACCGCCATTTTTATTTCTCTTGGATTCTCTCAATTGCCATTTCACTAACTTGCTTTATTCGAGTTTCTTTTTTAAGTCTATTAGCATACTCGAATATATTGCAATGAAATGGAACCGTGTTTTATGGCTTCAGGCAAAATACAAAATTGTTATTTTTTAAATACTTTTATTGAAGCGGATCAGAATGAAGTTATGTTTAAAATAATTGACGAATATTGAATGGAGTTGCTCATTTGCCAAATCGACAAACTAAACAAACTAAGATATGGAGAAGATTAATAAAATTGCATATACTCATTTTTGAAAGTTCTAACAATATTTTCTGTGGTATTAAACCTGGAAATTTACTTTAAATGGAAAAAGTTCAAGATCGGTCAAATGCTTTTGCTGTAAAATGTAAGAAAAGTGTGGCATACTGATACAAAAATGTGAAGTGAAAACTGTGTCAGAAGTTCTTCGATATTTTGATAATACGTATAATTCGATACCATAATATGGTATCGAAGATGTAGGAAGAAATGTAGGAAAAAGAAAACGGGGGAGAAAAGGTGTCTAAAAATAATTCAAGTTCTATCTTCACACGCTGCGAAGCTTTCATTCCTTCAAAAACAGTCTCGAAATGGATTGAAACACAGAGGAGGAAGCAGCAGAAATAACAAAATTAAACATTTTCTCACGTAAAAATTTTCCCTCTTTAATTAATGTCCATATTTAAAAAGTATTTTCAAAAAATTAGTTTCGGATAATCGAAGATTCGCCGTGTGGTTGCTTTTTTCTAGATCGAATTAGTGCTACCTTTCGTGTTAGAGATTCTCCGATCAAACGCCAATGAGAAATCATCCTGTACAACTATAGCATTGTCCCAATAAGAGATAAAAAGCCTGAGATTATACGGTGCGTGAATGATGAGGAACATGTGAGAGATATAAAGCGAAAGTAAGCGTGGAAGAAGTATTAAGCGAGAATTTACTTCCGATTACAGAAACTGACCAAAAATGTCGACATTAAGGTTACATAACGTTTGTGGATGATCGTGACTGTCGGACGGGGGAGACACACATATAGAACAAAACGAGAAACAAGAAAACTATCACGACGAAACACGACTGGAAACCATGCGATTATCAATTACCATTCGCAAGCAAACATGCATCGTGTGTATTGTGAACTATATAACTTACCCGTGTGAACTACCATTTTTCCCACTCACATATGCACAGATTTTTGTCCATCTTGACACATACATACTAATATCCGTTTTTTCTCTCCTCAACCAGTTATTTTAAAATTTTTGAAACTTCGCTGCGCCGCGCCTGTGGATCGAGAAATTTAGTGACATTTTGTTATAACTCTTGAACCATAAGAGATATCGGGATGAAATTGACACTAAAATTCATTTAAAAAATAGCCAATTTTAACTGTTAAAAATAAAATTTTTTCTATTTTGTTGAACAATAATTGTTAATTAATTTTCATTGATTTTTTGTATTAAAATAAAATTGTTTAAGTATAATCTCCCAAACTATTTTTTACTTACTAAATATGTATTTTATATTTACATTTCATACATGTAATGTTTTATAAAATACGTAAAATATAAATTCGAGGAGATAAAAACACCTCACAAGCGTGTCAAAAGATATTTTTAGATAATAATTTATAATAATTATAAATAATTTTTCACTTTAATTGTTTTAAGATCATGTTCATTCTATATATTACAACCTTTGTTATTTCGTATTAGTTCATGTATGTGTAATGTGTTTATAACAGATAAAAATATGAACAAAAATATAACAAATATAAAAGATAAGCCAATTTAATCTTAGCAAAACGTTTCTAAATTGATGTTAACAGGTAAACTTTTGGTAAATTTGTTTAGTTTAATTAATTATTAAATCTGCAGCTTCTCGATATCTGCAGGCATAAAAACTGAGATTAAAATTATTACATTCAACAAATATTGTCAGATATAAAATGTAATCTAATTAACATACTACTTTATCTGCTTACATAAAGTAGCATAAACATCTCGCCACCGAAATTAGTTTGAGCTCCGTCCTGTAGGGGAGCTGGGTACATGTTCTCCCGTTGAATCGTCGAGACTATCGAGAGCACGGTGCACCGTGGTCAACAGGCACAGCAGCGCTAACGAGATACCATCTCGGCGGTGACAGCAGTCACTGCATCAGAAATGTTGCCGGTAAGTCAGGCTTCATCAGCAAGCGTGTACGTTGGGCAGCGTGAATGTGTGCGTAGGCGGATTGCAACTCTGCAAGGGTTCAGCTCCCGACGTTATTCGTCTCGCTAATGCACATTTGAGACCGCTACGTAGTCACAATCGCTAGATAAAAGATCAACCTAGCGCGTGAGCTCGCCCAAGTGACCTA
Organism: Lasioglossum oenotherae; assembly: GCA_028455765.1. NCBI lineage: Eukaryota > Metazoa > Arthropoda > Insecta > Hymenoptera > Halictidae > Lasioglossum > Lasioglossum oenotherae. The sequence continues at coordinate 91 of CM052292.1, read as the reverse complement.
CTTTTGCGTTTTCGAGGCGTAATTTACATTATTCGGCAGCGCGATGTCTGCCCGGGAGACTCTGTAAGCAGGCCTCCCGGACAGACATCGC
>CM052291.1:8082528-8152000 GCA_028455765.1 Lasioglossum oenotherae | reverse complement strand
ACCTCAATTATACACATCCTTTCCCAATAAAACTTTCCTTATTTTTAATTGTAGATGTGTCTTTATTAAGATGACTATCTTTTACAAAGAAATTCCTAGAAACATGGAAGATGAACTAGTGGATGTCGAGAATATGGATGAAAGTAGTGATGACAGCGATACAGAAGAATCTTCAGACAACGAAGAGGAAGAAGATGAAGATCAGAACAATGCATCCAAAGTATATCTTCCTGGACAACCGTTAGAAAGCGGAGAGGAACTTGTTGTTGACAAAACAGCATATCAATTGTTACACCACGCACAATCTGGTGCACCTTGTCTTAGTTTCGATGTAATTTTAGACGACTTGGGAAATGATAGAGAATGTTATCCCTTAACTATGTACCTGGTTGCTGGAACTCAAGCAGCCAAGGCTCATGTAAATAATCTTCTTGTCATGAAAATGTCAAATCTTCATGCAACCAATGAAGATTCTGACGGTGAATTGGAAGACGACGAATCGGATGATGAAGATAATAAATCACCAGCAATGTCCACTATATCGATAAAACACCAGGGATGTATTAATAGAGTAAGGTAAGTGTATAGAAGTTTTATCATTCCATTCAATTATCTTTTTAGTTCTAGTCTTACGTATATAAAAATATTCCAGAGGTTTAAGTAGCATGTATATTGTTTATAATATGGTAGTTAGTAGTAGTAAATAGGATGGATGGCATAATCAGAAACTTTTCGTCCCTTTTCGTTGCTTCATTGGCTTTTGATAAGCATTTTACTTCAAATTTTAAGACAAGAAATGGTAAAAAATTAAAGATCTTCATGGTCAAAAATCACCATTAAGTAAAATTTATGTTATCTGATTGCACTATGATGCTCTGAAAAAAATTTTAGTTTGTCAGAAATGATCAATGACAGCATGAGGGTTGAACACAAGATTATACTTCTATAACTTTTGATGACATCGAAGGATTCAGTGTTGTAGGTGGTTAAAGGGGTAGACTCCTTTTTCCAGGAATGCAAAGGAGCAGGATTTGCCTTCTTATTTCTCAATAATACAAACACAGGGTTTTTCAGTAGTCAAAAATGCTAGATAAAAATCAATCTAGGGTGCTATTTCCCTCAGAAGTCCTATTTTTTCGTTTACGAGGTGTAATTTGCATTATTCGGAAGCATACAACTGTGCATGTAGCTATTTTCATAGCAACATGCTGCCAAATAATTCAAATTACGCCTCGTAAACGAAAAAATAGGACTTTTGAGAGAGATAGCGCCCTAGATCGATTTTTTATCTATTAGCGTTATTGACAGTAGTTTTTCAGTAGAAAAAACCCGTGTTTGTATTATCAAGAATTGAGAAGGCGACACCCTTGCAATCCTGGAAAAGAGAGTCTACCTTCTCAAATTTGATACCAAAGTTACTATAGTACACAAATAAATAGAATGTAGCACCCTTTAAAAAGGTGAAGTTAAACTTGTATCTGTTTACAATGAAATAAAACTATTACTACTGTTCTCTGCCAACCACAAAACTGTGCAACTTTTGTAGGAATTGGTTCTTTTTTTTATAAAATTCTAATAGTAGAAATATTTGAGATGATAAATTGAAGCGAAACATCTTAAATTTATTCCTAATTGTTAATTAGAATATATTTATACATTTCAACAGGTACGCAAAAATTGGTCAAACACCATTAGCTGCAAGTTGGAGTGAACTAGGTCGCGTACACATTTGGAATTTAGAAGAAGAATTAAGAATACTTGAAAATAAGGAACTGCTCCATGCACATACGAAACGCAATAAGAATGAAAGAAGCGATAGCGATACAAAACCATTATTTACTTTTAAAGGACACCTTTCAGAAGGGTACGGTCTTGATTGGTGCCCAACAGAATTAGGTACTTTAGCTACTGGTGATTGCAATGGCAACATTCATATATGGCGCATTGATCACAATAATGGTAGTGCAACATGGCATGTGGATCAACGACCATATAATTCGCATGCACCGCACAGTGTCGAAGATCTTCAGTGGTCTCCTAACGAAAGACATGTACTTGCTTCATGTTCTGTTGATAAAAGGTATGTATTTAGTTTGTAATTAAAGAAAAGTACGATAAAAAGAATATAAAATTTAATAGAATACAATTATAGATTTAATTATGTCAATTGACTTCGATTTCTTACCTTTCTATAAATTTTGTGTAATTTTGACAGCATTAAAATCTGGGATACAAGAGTAGGACCACAATCTGCCTGCATGTTAACAGCAGCTGGTATTCACACTGAAGACATTAATGTCCTCTCATGGAATCGTAAAGAAAATCAATTTCTTGTATCTGGTGGTGACGACGGATTAATTTGTGTTTGGGACTTGCGCCAGTTTGGCTCTAGTACACAACCAATAGCTATGTTCAAGCAACATACTGCACCTGTTACGACAATAGAATGGCATCCTCAGGAACCTACAGTTTTTGCATCTGGCGGAGCTGATGATCAAATTGCACAATGGGATCTATCGGTAGAAGCTGATCAGATGGAAGAATCAGAAAGTAGCGAACTGAACAATTTACCTCCGCAGTTGTTATTTATACACCAAGGTCAAACAGATATTAAGGAACTACATTGGCATCCTCAATGTCCTGGTGTAATAATATCGACAGCACATTCAGGATTCAACATATTCCGTACAATTAGTGTATAAAAACTTCATCTGTTTTATAAAATACTGTTTTATAAAGCATTTCTTCAGTCTAATATCCTTTCACGTTATTGTTAAGGAAAACTCTTTCAATTAATAAAAATGACTAAAAATATATTTCTTGTTATGTATATCTTGCAAAATTGTTTCTATTTTGAGAGTCAATGACAAATGTGTTTAGTACATATTAATAAATAATAAAATCCGAGAATAAATAGTTTTCCAAGTGTAATTCATGTATGAATCAGATGTAAAGATAGAAGGTGTCTTATAGTTGGTCTCCCATGAGGACAACTCCAAGGATTTTCCATTTGCGCCATTTGCGTTATTAATTTTTGCATTTCATTTCTATTAAGAGTTGTACCAATCATAACTGCACTGCGGCAAGCTCTCGAGGCCAACATTTGTCTTACTCGAGTTGGCCGGTATATGCGGTTTTCTTTATCTTCTATACCACCTTCTCTAATGAGAAAGATTAATTCTTCTATGTCATCCTGTCCAAATTGCCAATTACCACTAACTGGTATACCCGTTAAATCTACACGATGTCCAAATTCAGCTGAAATATAATGCGCTCGGAATTAAAATTTATGTAGTATTCCATTCCGCAACTTTTGGAGGACTTTGTAGAATCATTTTTGGAGTAACATTTTTCTAACAAATATTAAGTGTATGTCTGACCGTTAATAAAAACACTATAAAATATAAATTTGTATTCTTTCTTAATATGTTGAAAATAATATAACAGTATTTTTAAATTCTTCACACCGTTTTCAATTACACCTACTCATTTTTGCCATAAATGCATAAAATCCGCTGTCTACTCATCACTGTTATAAATTATTCCAAATATACATAAATTGGTACATACTATACATATACAATCAAAGTAAAAGTTAGTCTCATATTTACCTTCGGAATTAATTTTAAACGAAAACCCATTATCTTCAAATGTTTTCAGATGTTCAACTAGTATCGTTTCGTTTAAGGAAGAAAGACTCAATGGTTTAGGAGCAATTAATTTTTGCGTTTTTAATTGCGTTTCGTTATTTAGCTTTTCGAAACGATATTTTTCATCTGTAGCGTGTTGATCAATGATAAATAAATCTCCATTTAAGCGAGCTATGATAAAACCTAGATTAAATTGACCTATGATCTCCATCTGTAATTTATTTATCTTTTATCGCGATAGCTGAATTTGAAAAATCAATAGCTATGCTAATATGTATACATAGTATCATAAATGTCGTAACCTTATGAAAAGATTCCTTCGCCAATTCCCGTTTCAATTCGTCTTCTGCTTTACTTTGGTTTGACTCCATTTGAGCTTTATATACAATTTTTGCATTGGTCCTTGCATATAGTGCCGATGCATTTTTGCTCTCTTCAAGTTTTTGTTTTATTGTTAAGATATTGATTGGCATTTCTACATCTTCCAATATTTTTATCTGAGTTGTATCATTTTCAGTATCGTAGTTTTCGTCGTCATACTTATCTCTTTGTACAGTATTCTTTAATTTATGTATCTGAACATATTCTTCTTTTTCAGTATTTGATTCGGAGTGTATATTTTGTAATCTTTTCGCTGGAGGACCCTCCATTGAAGGGGAAATCGCCCTTTTTATTTTGAATTGTAAATCTTCTAATGGTTTTACAGATAAATTTCCTTGTAATTTGTCCCATTTTGTTGTTAAATTAAATTTCAGGGCTGCTAATATTACACGTTCTTGCGCACAAAAAATTGTTCGTTTATCCGGGGTGACATTAATATCTGTCGACTGTTTATTTAGTTTTAAATTTAAGAAGATAAACGGATACTGCTTGGTATTATATTTACGATAAGTATGATTTATTAGTTTGCTGATTTTCGCGAGATCACAGGGTCGACCATTTACATAAAGAAATTGTCTATCTGGTGTCGAGCGTCCAGCACTATGATCACAACTACTAATATAGAAGTCCCATTCAAAGTCTATGATTATATTATTTGGCAAGCTATACTCTTGCAATGTTGACTCATCAGGATGTAGCAATTCAAGTTTAACAAGTCCATCAGAAGATTTTCTACCAAATATTGTATTAATATTACTCAAAATGTCACTGGAGCTTGCAGTACTGATTACATGATTTGATGATTTACCAAACACTGAATTAGTACATGTTATCTTTGTTTCGGTAGAAACCAAACAATAACTGTACAATACTTGGATGGCACGAGCATATTCTCTTTTCAAGTTTTTTTTGAAGTTCTTTCGCTCTGACAGGCAGACATTTGAAAATATCTTTAACATGTACAGTAGTCCCTACTTCTCTCGCGTAAGCTTCCTTCTTTTCTAGTATACCATTATGATCAAATTTTAGTTTGAAACCATGTTCACTGGTCGCATGCCTTGTAATAATAGTCAAGTCAGACAAAGAACAAAGGGAACTAAGAGCTTCTCCACGGAATCCAAATGTATTTACTTCTATTAAATCTGAGAATTCTCTTAATTTCGACGTATGATGTTTCAACCCTGGAAAATAAAGAGATTTAACATAGAATATGTTCTCGAAAATATTTCTGACGCTGTATATGGCAATCAGTTTACAGCAATGATTTATAAATTATTTTCAAGTATATGTTATAAAAATAGAATATACCTAATCCTTCGAAGTCTTCTTCCAAGACGCCGCTACCATTGTCGCTGACACTGATACACGTCTTTCCATAATCCTTCAATTTGATATCGATTAATGTAGCTCCACTATCTAAACTATTTTCTACGAGCTCCTTAATGGCAGTTGAAATATCTAGAACTACCTAAAAGAAATATGATCGTTTTTTTGTTGTATTGAAATATGATTCAAACAGCACTTTTAGTTTTTCCCTAATTTTCCATTTTTCCGGGCTGCTTTTCCAATTTTTATTTCCCCAAAACCTTATTTGGACTATTACGAACATTTAAAAAAAAAATTAGCCAAATCGGTCCAGCCGTTCTCAAGTGATGCGCTTACCAATGAACAGCATTTGTATATTATTTATATAGATTATTATCACTGTTTAAATTTTAGTTGCAATAAATTATAAATCTTTAACTGTAACTAGTATTATAATATTTAGATATATACATGCTAATAATATACACATACAGTGACTCCCATTAATATTCGAATGCTCTCAAAGAAACGATAACTGTGTAAATATTGGACTATGCGATTTAACTCTTTTGGGAAGCTAGAGCAATTAGTTTACTATAGAATGTGAAAAGAAATTTTTTCAAAAAATTGCATTTGGTCGGAATTGTATATAGAGAAAATACTAAAAGTTGCATTTTACAACTTTTCTATATAGGCCTATACCGAAATTTTAAAAAATACACAATATTCAATGAATAAGGACATGCAATAATAACTTAATGTCTATAATTACCGTTAACCAAATTTATCAAATTTTACTGTGAAATAAAAACAAATTTAATGGTTTGATCTCACCTGTCCAGAGCAAATTTGATGAACTGCTTGTTTGTTTATAGCATTAATTCTCTTTGATTTTTTCTGTTGTTGGAGTTGGTTCTGACATTTGTTTCATTTTATGTAAATAAACAATAGGGTACGTATATATTCTTCGTTCACGTTAGAGCTTTGATCATTTTATATTCATATGTACATGTCGAACATGTGTCATAAAAGACACTTCTTAGAAATATTTAATTTCAATGATTTGAAATTTGAGTGTAACATACACATAAAACTGTTCAATGTTTATAAAATGTTCAACGATGATTGGTCAATATACTTCAGGCAACTTCAGGGAATTACATATATACCATATATTATGGCGCGAAAATTTAACCTAAACTTGTGTGTCCAGTTCCAGTAAAAGAAGTATTTAGGATGCTTACACTTTTAGCTCATTCAGCTGTTTGAATGTTTTTATGTATCTTTTTTATTTTAGATTAGTATCGTAATATTTTATTTGTATTTACGAAATTTTAAATACTAATTGTAATTTCTTGATTAATTTTTATTCAATTTGGTAGTCTGAATTGTGCTGATAACGACAATAGCTCATAGTCTTTAATAAAAAATATATATATTTGTTCACCCATTATATTTATGAAATTAAGTACTGAATTTTTAATAAACATTTTAAAAAGTTGTGTCCATTAATTAAGGATAATCATCAGGGATCATAAATGCAGAACCTTTACCTACCCTCATCAAACCCATGTTTTTTAATAATTAAAACGTAAGATTTTTAATAATGTTATATGGTTTATTATATAAATTGTTATGCTTTGAATATTAATCACTTAAAAAGATTTGTAATGGAATAAGGAACGTAGAATACGATCATATGTTCACTAGAATGTAATCAAATTTAATTTATAGTACTTACAATATTTTCTGCAGTCTGTATTCACAAACAATAAATGCATTCACAAACGTATAACAAATATCAAAGTACTATATATTATTATTACAGTTTACTTCGTGTATGCAACCAAACATTTGTAGCATTCCGAATGCTCGATCGAAGTAGGACTTCAGGAGGCTAACAAAAATGTAACGACAAAAAATGAAGATGCGTTTTGTTTATTATTAACCTTATGTAATATCGTTTCAAATTTTCAATTACATTATTATATATAATAAAAATAAAAATAAAATAAAAATAATCGCAATAATTGTAATAACCGTAATAATTATAATTGTAGTAATAATAGTAGTAGTAGTAGTAGTAGTAGTAGTAATAGTAGTAGTAGTAGTAGTAGGAGTAGTAGTAATAGTAGTAGTAGTAGTAGTAGTAGTAGTAGTAGTAGTAGTAGTAGTAGTGGTAGTGGTAGTAGTAGTAGTGGTGGTAGTAGTAGTAGTAGGGGGAGGAGGAGGAATAGGAGTAGCAGTGGCAATATCAATAAAAATAATGGTAATAATTATAATAAAAATAATAATAAAAATATTAATTATGATATTAATAATAGTAAAACAACAGTAGACATAGCAGTGGGAGGAATAATAAAAATTATAATGCTAACAATAATAATAATAATTATAGTAGTAGTAGCAATAATAATATAATATAATGAAAATGTTTACAGGGTACATACAACGTTTTTTTTTCATCTTGTATGGAGGCTTGTTAAGTATTTTCATCTTAATAAATCGGTTTTTCTTAATTCAGTTTGTTTCTCTGTATTCATTTCTTATATTTTCATGTCGGTCAGCGTATGTGATCATCAAACGAGACGCTAAGACGACGACTCTCTTACCATTCATTTCCCGAAAGACGCTCGCATCTCGCGTAACAGGAATATTATCAGTCGTGTTATAGTATATTTTCTGAACACAATGTTTTTACACATGACGTTAGGAAACTTATGTTATTTTAATCCGTCCACCGATGTGTTCCAAAGAATTTGAATTGAAAACCATATGTAATCCGGAATTTCTATTTGTAGAATTAAACGAATCAAAATTAATAATTTCGTACTGTATTAAATTGTGGATACACAGGATATTTGTTTCTTTTTTTAATTTACTCGAACAAATCTTCTACGCTTTCTCGTAAATAACGCGGTGGGTGACCTTCATGTTAAAAATTCGTGCAGGTGTTGTTTTTGTTGCATTTAAAAACGACAAAGAGTCAATGAAATTTGTATATCTTGTTAGAAAATTGTAGTAGATGAAACGGAAATTGTTTGGAACACAAGCCGTGATCGGTTCTTATTCTATTTAAATGTATACATCTCTGTTGTTTGCTAATTGGCATAAATACTCTGCATTTTTTCGACAATTGTTGAGTGGACAAATTTTCCCCGGGGTACAAAAGCTATAAGAAACGCATTACATTATGAATGGATAAATATGAAAATATTTCGAAAACGTAGTTTCTGGTAAAAAGTTTCCGTATGAAAAATTAATTAGAGTGTTTGAAATCAATCTATTGCTGTATAATTACAAATTCCCCATTTCGAACCGAATATTCTCAATCCCTTTCTCGTATTCCGACATGTTCCATTATTCTTTATTTATTTTTTTTTATGTTTCCTTCCAATTTTTACCTTTACCCAATAATCGACCACCACTCCTCTGAGTAACATTCAAGTTTTTATCTGCGATAATCGCTTGAAGCGCGTTTAAACATTTTTCCTTATTTCCTGCTGCCAGTATATCCCCAAAATGAAATTTCCTTCGAATTCAAGTCTCGCGTGACGACCGTTGTTTTCACTTTGTGAAGCGACGGATTGTATTACATACGTTTCGAAATTACGCGATACAATCAATGGTTTCGCTGCGCGTGAACAACGTAAGCATAATCATATTATCGTTAAAAATCAACAATCTTCAGGTGAGAAAATGCTTCGATGATGCATTGGAAAAGGCTGCGTTGCGCCCATAGATCTTCTACATCTTTCTCCAGCCTCTTTCGCCGAGAAGAAAGACTTAGACAACGTTCTCTCACGCTCGGTCTCCTTATTCTGCGGATTCTTTATCAAAAAGCGAAGTTCCTCGTACCAAAATACACAAGTAAAAAAAAGAAGAGAGAAGCGAAACCCCGATGCCGCGAACGGACCAATGAGCGCAACGCGTAGTTATGTGAATTTGGAAGAGGGCATGTGTGTGAGCTTCACACACTTCGTCTACGTTTATAGAGCGTACTGATTTTTGCCGTTCAACAAGATTATCGAAATGTCGGAACCGTTCGCGGAAGCATACCGTCCGAATCCGACAAACAATCTATGTTTCCTTTTGGTTTCCGTGTATTTTTTTACGTCTTGAAAAATCATACGTCTCTAAAGTCATACTACACTCTCTCTCCGTTTCCGCCGAGAGATGTCGTCGATATAAAATCTTCCATGTTAACATAGAACTTGAACAGCTTCTCCTGATCGCTTGTGATTTGTGACTTTAGATCGAGTGTACACAACATTGCGTCTGTCATTTTTCATTTATTTCAGCTTGAACACAAACTCGTTGTGCTTCTTATAATGTTTCAAAGTATCATATGTAATGATCGTCATACATCAAGACGAAGAGAAATTACTCTAATAACGCAAGTGTATCGTTCTCGAGAACGTCCAGTAAGAATTCGAACGAATATTGTTTCGCGAGTCGTTAATTCTATCGGCGAATACACCAAAAGAAAGAAGAAAAAACGAAAAGAAATGCAATATTCTAAGAAGTCCATTCTCCATAAAATAATTCGCTATCAATTCACAAAAAAAGAAAAATAAAATTACAAATTCGGGACTCCTTATGCGCAAAATCATCCTGAATGGTGCCGTACATTTCAAGTTGACCACATTCGGCATAATAAATCGTAACAATTCGAATAGAACGAGTCCACAATCGATACTATTAAAAAGTACTGTATTAAAAATTTTAATCAATGTTAAAAACATATGCGTCACATGCTTGCAGTAAGCCGACGGGAAGCTGACATACATACTGTATACAATAAAACGTTTAAGTATCGTTTGGATCTATAATTGTAATAATTCGTTTCATATAAAATAATACAAAACCGTCAATAAAATATAATAAAATCATGTTTAAAAGTTTAACCTGTTTTAGTACATGCGTCGCAGCAAAAACAAAAAAAAGAGAGAGTAAAACATGCAAAATATCTCAAGGACTGTTATTGGTTGCAGTGTATGTTGTTAATAAGTATCGAAAAATTTAGATCGACCGTCGTGTCGTTTTAATTTTTTTTTATATATATATATTATCTTATCGCTATTGACACAATTTATTTGTATTTAATGTTTCGCAATCTGGCATCATATGTGTGTGTGTGTGTGTGTCTGTAACCACGTTACTTTTAGTACTTCGTAGCTGAACAAACAGAAGACAGAAAAAATATGAAAAAGAACTCCGTAAAGTGATTTTTGTTAGTTTAGTTAATCAAAATTGAACGAAAAAAAAGGAAGTACACGAATGCCAGAAAACGATTACGAACCTACGCCGAAGGTATAACAATATAATATAAATAAACGCTATAATTATCGAAGTGAAACGGCAAAAACCAATTACGATCGCCATTGGAAACATATGCATATGAGTACGCGCGTATCGTTTATTATAAAGTATCTAGGTTTTTTGTATGATTATATCATTCTTGATCGATCTTACATGTATACTGCTTTTTTTAACTTTCTTATTATTGTGTATTTTTTTTTCCTTCTTCCGTATAAATATGTATTGTTGTCTGAATCATGCAAACCTCGTTTGTTTAAAGTTCCTTTTATATCAGCAACAAACTGACGTTCGCAACATCCTCTTCTCTATTCATCAAAGTAAATAAAAGAGTCGAGTGTACAATGTCAGTGTCCTCTTCTCACACTTAAAACTAGATCCTAAAGCTGCACTCTTATCAATTATCTATGTATATTGTACAAATAACTAGCATTCGACGCGACTTTTTGCTAGCAATTACTTGCTAAACCGTTTACATTCGTGACATTGTGTATAAAACTCTATTGGAGTATATGCTTACACTGATAATTCTTACTTTTCTCCTCCTGTTTCGTTTTTATGCATCTTTATAATAGTAATTATCACGTTTTCGCTCTCTAGGCCACACAGTTTTGGGTGCCAAAATTTCTTTTTTTTTTGTTAACGACGTTTCTGCACGCGACTAAAGCATTTTATGGAGTGTTCGTAGAATCGGGCAGGACCCGAGAGGCCAGCTGGGTTCATCCTCACTAGACCATGTTTGTCCGTCCGTGCTCACAAGCAAAGTATCATAAGCTTCTGTGCCGGACGCGGTGTATCCGTGCCCAATGTAAGACCAGTCGGCTTCTTAAGATAGACAAACAGAAGACTAAGAAGGGAAAGAAAAACAAACAAAAAGGAGGAGACTTCCCTCGTGTTTTCCTTTGCATTCCTTCGTAATACTTCTTCGAATCGATCTTTCACGGTCTTTATTTCCTTAGAAGCCGGCTCGTATATGTTTCTTAGAAGCTCTTTTTATTTTCATGAACGAAGGAGCGAAGAGCTTCCCGCACGATGAGTTATTTCGTTAAACCCTGCCTTTTATGTTTGTCCCATTTTCGAATCGAAATAGTATAATTTTACCAATGTCGACAGATTCGTTTTTTTGTTTCTCTTTCATTTTTGACACTTTTGCAACGGCAGCATCGCACGCTCGTATTTACTACATCGGGATACCTCTCGTAGCCGACATTTAACGACGAAATGCAAAGCAACGCAACGGGGAAGGAGACCTTCAAGTTCCTACTGCCCGTTCTCATTGCCCTCCGCTTTTTCCTTCTCCCTCTCTTTTTTGTTTTGCCTTCACAAACAATTCGATAAGTTCTTTGCGATATCGTCGTGTACATTGTGTGTGTGTGTGTGTGTGTGTGTGTGTGTGTGTGTGTGTATATATATATATATATATATATATATATATATATACACACACATATACAGTATGTATAATCACCTAACATATTTTGACGGTACCGCGATCTCGGCGACAGTATATAATCATCAACCGTCGTCGTGGTTTTTTCATTCGCTCTTTTCGTTCAGTGAATAGCTACTGGACTCTGCTGGACGCATACTCCAACCATAGGACTGTCTTCCCTTTCCGGATCTCTCTGTTTCCCGGTTGAGACTGTCGACGGTTGCCTGACTATCCCGTGCGCATCAGTCGTCGGATAGCCGTAATTGTAGAAATTCTGCTGCTGAATCATCGGCGAAGTCATCATCGCAGGCAGATGGGGTATTCCAGGGAGAATTAGGCTATTATACGATCCAAGAGAGCTTTGTATCAGGGAGCTGTCTACAGATTGCATGGACATTGGCCCGGATGCAGAGACCCCAGTGGCCGAGGTTGACGGATAACTTGTTGCTACCACGCGTCGATTGGCCATATGCCGAGGCGATGATTCGCACTCCATCGGTTGATAGCCACCAGGGAGACTTGATCCTTGCATCGGATTGCCACTGTTGCTTCCCTGTCCTGACGTGGTTACCAGTCCTGGGACATCAAGAGAAAACAACCTTAGATCACAAGCGAACGATCGGTATGCGTCTTCACGCTAATCCAAAGATCATCCAATGAATTACTAGCTCTTATAATAAAAAACATCACTATAGGAGAGTCAAAACACATAAAAAAAAATTCCAAGAAAAGTACTACAGGGATACATTCCAGGCACTGAACTTAATATTTCACTGTCTCGTTTGTCTTTCCCCTCCTACTTCGAGGTCGTCTAACGAATCATTTAATTTAGATATCTGTTTTCTTTTACGACAATTATGTAGGTATATCAGATGAGAAATTGTTAGGTTAGGTTAACTTATATCGTAGTTGAACCTATTAATACATGATTTTGAGTACTGTGCACAGTGACTGTTATGAATTCTTTTTTATAAATCTTGCTGTCTATGAACATTTCTATAATATATACGTGTAGTCTACTACATTCTTCAGATTATAAATACATATATTGCAATATTACACGTTGAACATATTGAAAAATATACTATTTAATATGTGGAAGAAAATGGCACATCGATTGTTCGGGTTAAATGTAAGATTTGAATTTAGTAGACATATTGAGAGTGTTTACTATCATATTTCAAATGAATCAAGTTCTTTAAGTAAACTGTACATTTTTAATAGATAATATTTCATTTTACCATGCGTCTTTTCTAATGACTGGAGTCATTGCACAATTTCAGATAAAACTGAGCAGATATCTTTCCACTTTAGATAGAAAGATTGTAGTTCTGTGATTGCTCCTAATTAATTCTCGACTTTTTTCTTTTGTGGTCATAGTTTATGTATTTTTAGAATTAATCTTATAAGGAATTTGAAAGAATAATATAAATTCTATTAATGAGTAATTCAACACTAAATACGCAGAAACTGTGTAGACAAAATTCAGTTGACAACTTCATTCTTTTCTAATTTTACACCTTTTGTATACTTTTTCTATTTTGTAATTTCTCGTTTAGCCTTAATTATTACTGATAAATGTGTACAAGTATTTCACACTAAACGATTTGTCTTGTGACAGGTGTGCTAAATTTATTCATTCTAAACCAAGAAATACACCTTTATATCATGATAGAAATTCCATCATTTTTAATAATACGCATAAACTTCTGTCTATGTTGTTTATTAGACTTTTTTCAAATCTTTCAGTTTCATCTTCTTCTTTGTATAATAATTCATCCCAGACAACTATTTTTTATTAAGAAATTTCTCAATTGTTTCACGATTCACAATCTTTTCATCCTATATATCTCCGTACTATGATAAAAATTTTATTCTTTATCCAGATCCAAAAATTTTTACTACAGCACCGTTGAATGTTGTAAACGTTCTCTCACATTTTCTTTAGGAATCAGGAATTTGAATCTTCCTTTATAAATATTGAACTGTTGAAAAAGTTGAAAGCAAGTTTGAGATTCTAATGCATACACCTACATAGATGTTTGTAATATTATAACACCTACAAAGTAAACATTATTTGGAAGATTATATCCACTTGGTTCTGTCCATACTGTTAATGCTTTAGTTTTAAGCTCTTATACATCTTTTTATTTAAAAGAAACTGAATCATTTTGTAAACTGAATTATAAAATTTATTTGTAAATACGTAAAATATAAAGATAAATAAAAAGTAAGACATTAATTAAGAAGAACTGCTAAATTAAATCTCTGGTCCTCTAACAGTCGAGGTGTTCTCGTAATTTTATTTCTAACTGTCGATATAATAAACCTATTATTACTGAAAGTTGTAATCAAATTTCTTAACAAAATATAAATTACCTACTATTGTGAAGAAAGAGGATTTCATTGAAACTAACGATTTAGTTATATATTCAAATAAACGAATTATAGAGGAGGATTTTGTGTTTTATAAACTAAGGAACAACACATTTGAACGATAAACTTTTCGATCAGAACATTTCCTCTCGGAGAATCTGTAGATAGATACATTTTATACATCCTATATCTTGTATTCCATTGCTTTACCCTTAAAAATGGTAGAAAATAGAAAGAAATTATTCGAGTAAAATTGAACCTGCAGGAATGGATGTGCACCGTATGGATTGACGAAACTCTTGTGTGTCGCACAAGATTTCTCACTGTAACTGCAAAATCTAATGTCTCGCATATTTGACGAAGACGCACTCCTAAACGTGCTATATGCAAGCAGTTAAGGCATGCACGAAATAAATTACAAGACAATGAAGTAATCGCTCTACAGAATAAAAACTTAATTAACACAGATATATCATTCAAATACTGTTAGCTGAGATATGCCTTTTGAAATCGAGCGAAAGAAATGCTACATAGGTTGTAGAAATAGAAAACATACGCACCGCGTTGACTACTATGCATACACATATTTCATACTCTTTATAAATGAACGGGCGGCGGGTCCGCACATTGGAAAGAACATATTCCAGCAACGATATTTGATGTTTACTATTTTTAAGTTCTAATATAGGCACGTCATATCGACAAAAACATTCTTAGGTAACTAAGGTAGAGGTAATCTCATTACAGATGTATTAATTGTAGAAGAATATTGGTACGGAAGTCCGAAGGCACGGGCAATCAATGTGAATCCGTGTCTCGTTTCAGAGAGTTAAAAGTGCGTGTTTGATATTTGGTCAAGCAAGCAAGGTTTCGCATATTACATCCGAGGCTAGGATATGATTATCAGGGACATTGTTAGTTTTTTAGCTTGTAGGATTGTTTGTTAGACAGAACTTACTTATGTTAGTAAGTAAGATTAGGGTTGGGGCCTAGGACAGGTCGTCGCCGCCCCGCGGATACGACAGTCATCGAGCCACGTACTGTCCCCCCATCATATCTACGGGCAACAACAAGTATTGTTTAGTTTGCGCAGAAAATAAAAGATATCGGTAAGGGATATACCTTATAGAGACATTACTAAAATAATTCATTGTTAAACAGTTTTGCAAAATGAAATACTATCAGCAACATAGTCCTATCGCATGATCGAAAATACAAACATGTTCGTTTTGCGAATGCAACTAATAGCCAATTTGGTCGAGTATTTCTAGAATTTTTTCGTAAAAGATAGAAAATAGTACGAGGAAGTTTCTTATTTTCTGCACAAATTAAAGCCTGCCTAAATCTTCGATGCTATGGAGTAGTTCCTTAAAATGTTGAGTCGCAGCTCATTCGATCTGATAATTCTGTTTTCCGAGAAATCTCTGCAACAATCATTTATGTTCTGATCTGAAGATTTGAACGAACTATGTAAGAAGTAGTTGATTAGGTAACAGACGATCAACAATATTTTCTTAACTCTTTTGATTTTGCCCTATTTATAAATATTTGCTAGACAAACTTTTCTATGTTTCTAATTCGTTGCAAATATGAAACCATAGAGTTATTAATTTAAGAGCAGCAAATGATATGAAAGAAGTAGTGCACGAGATAAATAGTGCACAAAGACCCTTTATTATTTCAAATGTTTGATCATGTTGTTGCGAAAATTTACACACGTCCTTCATCATGAAACCTACATGAAAATGATTATTTAACATTTCTGTTGATTGTCACGTAATTTGACTGTCCTTTCTATGAATGAAATTTAAGGAAGTACAGTACAGCTTAAACTGTGACGAGAACGAATGTTTAAGAATGCTATTATTGTAAGCAGTGTGATCTTAATATACATTAAATATGTTAATTATAAATAAGGACTATCGGTAAATCTGTCACGCATGTAAATTGATATCCATTAAGTACAAGAAAATTGAAAGCTTCTCTATACTAGAAGGTGTGTAGCCAACTTACCGTGATCCTGACTCATCGATACCACTGCCGGGCTCGTGTTAGCACTGTTGGCAGCAGCAATATTTGTGTTGGTCCCCTCGTCGGCTGTTCGCTTAAAGAAATTGTGCTGAAGTGCGTAATACGGCGTCACCCTTGTTTTCGGATCGAAGTCCAGCATCCGCAGAATCAAGTCTTTGAATTTGAGGTAATCAGAAATTGAATGACCAGGTTCACCTATCCTTCTACCCCCAGGACCTCCGCTTTCAACGCCTAAGATATCGTGTAAGCGCCTCGTGCCAGGAAGTTTGTACTTTTTACCGTCCTTAGATTTTTTCAGCACATACGAGCCATCCGTGGGGACTTTGTCAAAGTATTTCCGCGCTTTGTGCGCTTGGTCCAATATATGTTTTGGTGGCATTCCTAGTACTTCTACGATTTTATTCATTTGATCGACCTGGAAAATCGTCAGATGTAATCAATACATTATTAAGCCTTACGTGTATATATGTATATTTATTATAATATTTATATATAGACTGCGGATCTTTATGTGTTTATGAAGAAATTGGTTGGGCGAAATATAAAACAGTGAAAGATTTAAAAAATTCAAGAATATTGTAATGCTGCTTTTAATGTGACAAAATCATTAAGGGATGAAATCAATTTTTATGTTATTCCTGCTTCCCACGATCAATACGAAACATTTTTATTTTGCATAAAGATCCGCAGACTATTTATATAAGTCTAGCCTCAACCGCTACAGAATGAAACTTGGTTTACATTAATTAATTTCTTATACATTATTTTCTCCGTAACACTGTGAAAATGGAAAAGAAAGGGAGGCAGAGAGGCAGACAGTTTACATCAAAAATTAAAATGACACCAAACATGTGCAATTACTTGTGTGACAAGCGATTCAAATTTCGGTAGAGACACGAATCTTGTTAATGTGAAGTCCGAAACTTTAATCGCGTGTTACATGAGTAATTATGATCGTAATTATATTGTGTTTGGTGTAGTTTTAATAAGAAACACGAGACGGATACGATGGTAAAAGTTACATCGACGAAAGATAAGGATGTTTGAATTGAAAAGGCTAAATTCGTACGAGTCCTTTAATGTTTGCCGAACACCTCGAACCTCAGTCTTTCTTTCTTCCTCAATCGCTATCCTTCTCTATGTTCGGAACACTATAAAGAATGTACTACCTCTTCTATAATTGTGACTCTGCAAACCTGAAGTTTCCACAGTTGCGGAGAGAATTTTGTGCTTTGGTTTAATCTATCACATAGTTTATTATCGTGCTCTAAAAAATCTGAATAGAAAATCAAACTAAAAATAAAAAGAAAATAAAACTACAATCATCCATTCTCCATCTAACAAATTTTCAACTCAACATTCTCAGCCAATTTACTACGTAATCATTTTAAACCTGCTATTGGACGTTGAGTATCTGGCAAAAAATTAATTAGTGCCAACCAGGGTGTTAAAACAGTCTAGAAAATAACTGTTATGTAAAGATTCTGACCGAAATAGTTAAATTCTTGTTTATAAAATATATTGTCTTCATTAGAGAGAGAAGGATAATTATAAGATAGCATAGAAAACAAATTTAGCAGGATTTAATTTTCCTTTCTCGAGAGTTCATTACATATATGTACACTTTAACGCGTGTGCATTATAAAAATATCAATTGTTATGCGTTTTATAGACGAATAGGTAGCTATGAATGTTGTAAAAGGTTTGAACGATACCAATGGTACAGACTTATTCCAATGTCGAAGGAATATTATCAGTATATTTATCTCCGTTTATTAGATTTCTAAAAAATTAGTCTTTAAGAGGTTACACATATCTAGATAGGACAAAAAATTGATTCCTGAAAACCATATTTACAGAAATGGATTACTATTAAAGCTTTGTATCTAATAGAGTAAAGTACTCGCGAAAATAGAATGTCTATGTAACAAGGAAAATTATATTAAAACTTGAAACGAGTTTTCCTTGGAATAATATTTATAAAAACACAAATTAAGTATATCTGAAGAATTGGATTAGCTGAATGTAGAATGGCCCCCCGTCTAATTATCTAGTACTTGTAGTAGGATTTTATACATCCGCCATAGCTTTTCGTAAAGAATGATTCAGTTTAAAATTTACCAAGATATTTTCAATACCTTAATCATAATTTTCGAAAATCTACATAGCAGAAGCCACTAAATTTCCATTTTCTGAAATTTTTCAATAAAACTTTCTATGTAATGTATATGATATTAAAATATGATTGTGTACATAAAAAATTCTCAAATACCACACTACTTGTCCTGTTCTCAGATTTATGTAATCACTTAACTTAATTCTTTTTAAATAATATGACATTACATTTTGAGTATGACCAATACAAATTAAATACGAATTGAAGCTAATACAAATAACAAAATAACGTACTGTATATCCCCTAATTTATCATATATGCATGCTAACATATTTTTCCTTCTATCGTACAATAAGCACTGTTAAAAAAATGTATGTCATTAGGCTAGACTTCTCTTTTTATTGTTCTAGTTGATGGTCTGAAGTATCATATATCATACTGGGAATTATCAGGCTCAAACATGTTCCAAAAACGCCCAGCAATGATCGTGGGAGGAGTTAATTAATTAAATAAATAAGCCAGTACTAGTAACAAACGCAAAGTGAATGAAAAGTGATCATAAAAAGATAAATATGCGTGTTTTTAAAATGTAGATATAACTTGTCCACCAAATTCGGAAAACGAAAACAGTAAGAAGTTCAAATGAAAAATGTTTAGTTTCTCACATTTTGTCCTTCTATTTTTGACATTGTTACATATTAGATCAATTTTATTTTTATTCGAAATTATCAAGTAACTGAGCCGATTCATTTAAGTTTAGATATGTGTGATAAATATTATCTATATAATCAAAATGCTTAAACAAACTGTTTCTATGTACTTTTAGTGATATTATCATTCTTTTTCTATATGATATCTTAAGTACCACTAAGGATACATTATTTACGTTTTGCCAAGTTGCACATACATAAATGACCTAATTTTGTAGAAAACTTTTCTCGATAAATAACTTTTCTGGGTGGTAATTTTGATCTAGTTTATGTGTGTTGGAATGGATTATTTCTAAATGCTACGGGGTTCTAGAACGAACTGATTCATTCCAGGATGTCTCACTGAACGAGAAGAAATCACGAAACATATATACATATATAATTTTGATTACCTCATTGGCCCCACTGAACAGAGGTTCTCCTGTATGCATTTCAACTAAAATACAGCCTAGACTCCACATGTCTATCGCAAGGTCGTAAGGTATTCCTAACAGGACTTCAGGAGATCGGTAAAACCTGGATTGAATATACTGGTATATCTAAAAATGGAGAAAACACCAAACATTAATTTGTGGACGTCAAGACACTGCTCTGGAATCGCATCAGACACTCACTCTTTGTCCAAGCTGACACGAACTACCGAAGTCCACTATTTTTATCGCACTTCGTTTGGGATTGCACAAAAGTATGTTTTCGGGTTTCAGATCACAGTGAATGATGTTCAATTCCGGTGTAGACAGGAACAAAAGGGCAGTACACAGTTGCTGTGCAAACTTTCTCGTTAAGTTCAACGACACTCCTCGAAAATTCGTATTTCTAAGTAGATCATATAGATTATACGATAACAGTTCGAATACCAGACATAAGTGATTCCGCCACATAAAATGCCTTTTCAGCTTAACTGTAAGTAAAATATTTTTCATAATATATTATCGTCGGAGATATAACATATGTATGTCGATGACAAATGTCGACTGGCGATATTTCGTCAGGCACAGACCTATATAATATTTATTCTCGGTATCCGCCCTGTTCATCATTTCCAATAGCCTCACTTCGATTTGCGCTTGATTTAGAAAAGGTTTTTTATTCTTGATAATTTTTATTGCCACTTGCGTTTGTTCTTCGTGATCAAACGCTTTTACTACTTGGCCGAAACTGCCTTTACCTGAAAGTTATAAAGAAACATTGATAATTTGATGTGTTTTGATAATTAAGACTACAGACTTTACGCATATCTATTATTTTTCCATCTGTAAGATATAAAACAACAGAATGGCTAGATGATATCATCCTAATTCTTACAGATGAAACAATTTTTTGTATAAATACAAATGTAAATTTGCAGTTAAACTACAGTATCAATTTTTGAAAAACTTTCTTTTCACATCCTTTAGTAAACTAATTGCTCTAGCTTCCCAAAAAGGTTCAAATCGTATAGTACAGTATTAAAAAAGTTATCGTCTTCTTTAGAGCGGTCTTAAACTTTTGTCTGCTACTGTATATTAGTGATGACAATATTATATTCATAGAGACTGATGTTGTGAAACATAAAAAGGACTATCACATACTCTTAATAAAACGAAGCAATTAGGACTTATTTGAGACAGTTTAAAAGTTTACTAATGTTCTACTATTACTAATATTTCATTAACTTTGTTCTTTATCGTGGAACCACTTACTGCAAATCAATGATACCATTAACAAAATTTATTTTCACGGAATAAGATATTTTATATGCTACATAAGATATTTTAATCAGTGTACTATCCTTATTTTTTTATGCAGAAGCAATCACTTTTTAGTGATGATGTATATTCTGTTGTTTGAAGTATAGTTAGTCGACTTCACTAAATTTAATACAGGATAAACTTCTATGCACGAATAGAAAAAATTAAATTAATTAATTCTTTATTCTTATAACCAGACTGCGGGTGTTTATGCATTTATAAATTGGTTGTGCGAAATATAAAACAGTAAAAGATTTTAAAAACTCAAGAATGTAGTAATGTTACTTTTAACGTAACAAAGTCATTAAGGGATGAAATCAATTTTTATGTCATTACTGCTTCTCATAATCTCACAAAGTTCATGAAAACAATAGTTCAGTATTGTGAAAAGCGTTGATAATAAATCTAAATGATAATTTTACCTATTAACGAATCGATCTCATAGCGATCGAGGAACTTTTCCCCATTTTTGATAATATAATCATGATTATCATCATCCCAGCCATCGTTGTACAATTTTCTTTCCTTTTTATGGGAACCATCTTCTCCTTGCATCTGTTGCGCCCTTCTCTTCTTCTTAGCGTAGTAAACCTGTAAATTATGAATGTAAATTAGCAAAAATAGAAGAAACTACACATTCAAAGCAGCATTATTTGGTTAAAAAAGTTCTCGTTGTACATATAAACTCAGTTTTTCATATATAAAAATTAAAAGCATCAAGTTCAAATATCTGACGAAAAAATTCTGCATTTCCTAAATCTTATTATTAACGATAATCTCTGCTATTCGAATCTAAGTTTTACACATCACTATTAATGGTTCCACGTGTGTGTATGTTTGATAATTGTGTAATTCAAGTTTTTAACGTTATGACATAAAATAAATTTATTAACACATTCGCGCAGTGCCGAAGACTATTACTGTCAACATAATCGGAAGAACTATTTATCACTGACTTTTGAAGTGAAAATTTTCGAGATCATCGTTCAAGTTTGCACTTGTAAATGGTTCCAAAACACCCACCGCGAACCGGTTTTGGATGATCGACTTTTATCCCTGCAAAATTCGGTCCAGCGAATTTCTATTTGCGCCACAGTTACTATTGTGTAGCAAATTCCTTATGGAAACATAGCAAATCTTACGGGACATAGAAAGTTAAAAAAAAAATAAAATTATTGTATATCGTAAATCTTAATTTCTATTGGTCAAAATTACTGTCGTTTTTGCAGGATATATTTCGGAAATATATTAGAATCGATAAAGGATTGCAGAGGAGCAGTTTACACTACACAATTTAATACTAGGGAATGCTGTTGTTGCGTCATCGTTCTAATCCTTTGAAGAGGTTGTAGGCATGTTGCATTCTGCTTTTGTACATCATTCAAAACAACAAAAATAATAATATTCACTCTGTTTATGCGTAAAAATGGAATCATTGTGTTTTTTATTTATATTAAATGATTGCACAAGTTCGTGCCCGATTTGAAAATAAAATTTTCAAGAATACAACTTTATTAATCAATTATACATATAGTCACCATTCTTTTTCTAATTGTAGAAAATTTAACCATTTTTCAATTTTAATTTAACCAATCTTTGACCAGATTTTTAATTTTGTTTTCAAATCGGGCACGAACTTATACAATCATCCAATAGTTCGTCAATTCAGTAAAAATAAATTTAATTATATACATTTTGCAGTTTCTTATACTCAATCAACACATATACATGCGAAGCTACGTTTCGAAGAAGAGTGAAGATAATTATTGAAAATCTTACGGTGTTGACCTTCACTGCAAACTCATTATTTACGACTAGAATGTTTGCATACATTAAAATTAAAAAAAGAAAAAAACCAGCAAAGTGTTCAAAGTTGAATAGAATAGAATAGAATAGAATAGATTTTTACAATAGCTTTTGTCGGTGAAACCCATTAATACCGTGGATTAAATTCGATTCAGCTTTCTTGGAATTTGTCTATAAAAAACGGTGATTTGCATAAACATCCACCGTCTAATTATAACTTTATGCTTGAATGACAGAACGGCTAGGAAGGGAAAGGAAAGTGAACGAATAAGTAGGTAGGTGTACGTAGTTGAAGGAGTCACGAACGTAAACGAAACAAAGAATAGGAAGAGGTGGGCATCGGGTCACAGATGGCGAAGAACGAGACAGAAAGAGTAGAGGCGTGATTAAGGAAACAGTGATGTAACTCGCGAATTATTATACTAAATATGCGACAAGAGAATCGAACATTTCGATCATACATTTAATCATACACTTCCTTTAAATACTTCTGATACCAACAACCGAGCCTTTATCATTTCAAGAAACTGCAAAACACGCCGCCTGTCCCGCGCAATTTTCATTCCTGCTTTTATTAATGAAGGAACTCGAGACAAAAGCAGTTGTTTGAATTTAACCCGTCGGACGGATGGAAATTCTTTTTAATACTTTCCCTGCGATTGTCTTCTCCACGGGTTCAGCTTGAATTTCAAATTTTTCTTTTAGTATTCTTACATGTTTAGTGTCGTTATTTGTCGATTGTTTCAAGATCGACAAATTTGACGGAAAAAACGCGTAATCGCCAATTCAATGTCATCTTCCGACTTCTTCAAATAATCCGAAGAGGTATTAAAGTAAGATAAAATAGTACGATTCACCACTAGACAGTGGATTTGTGTGTTGAATGCGAATTATAAAAAAAAAAACATTTAAAGAATTTAAAAATCTTGTTACATCACATTTATCTGATTACAATGTTCATGAGAGAAATAAATGTCCAGGCAGCTCTTCTGGGTGATAAAATTAACACGAGCAATTTTTATATCACATAAAAACAATTTATGCAAACTGTAAACCTGTTGTTTTCTTCAGACAGATTAAATGCTTTCTAATAAACACGTTTTATTAAAATTCTTATAATACAAAAATAAGTATTACAAGTAGACTGCGGATGATTATTTTTTCATTATGTACGGGGTGTCCCAGAAATGTTGTATTTCGTTAAAAGACGTGATTCTCGAGGTCATTTGAAATACAACTTTTTCCTCTACGAAAATGTTCTCCGCTTCGTCAACGAGTTATTAACGAAAAACACGGGCCAATCGGAGTGCGGCTACAGCAGATGGATTTCGGCTCAGCCAGTGGCAACGCTGTGAATCTAGCAGCGCTGTGATTGGTCCGTGTTTTTTTGTTAATAACTGCTCAACAAAAAGTTTTAGGAATCACTCTCTTCAACGAAACACAGCATTTTTGGGACAACCTGTGTTTTAACACTTATCTGCTCTACTACGTATTTTATACATTAATTATTTCGTTTCAAACAATATTGTGTCTTGCAATATGTTTCGGCACAAGCAAATAATTTAAAGATACTTATTAACCGAGAAGAATGCGATTGTTGTAGAGTAAGTATTGCAAAATATTATGTAAATGTTAAACCAGACGAACGATACTATTCTTTTTCTACTTAATTGGCATTGGAATCATCCATTTAATCAATGGGACACAGTAATACATTTAAGAATCTATTGTTACAATTTAAACATACCCTTCTTCATGTTAATCTTTTCTGTCAAGAGGCATAGTGTTTAAAATTTTCACAGTACTTACACGTGCTGCCCAATATAACGACTAACCAGTAATAAGTGATTAAAAACTAACATCCTTTAACCTCACGTGTTTATTTATAGTTTTTACTACCATGAACGGAGAACGAATCGGTGGAACATGGTCGCGAATAGGAACGTTCAGACAATGTATATCCGAAGTTCGCGAGTGTAGATCGAATACGACAGTTATTAAAACAGTTTAATGTGAATGTGTGTTTTGTGGAAGTCATAGGAGAACGGTACTTGTAAATTAGGATAACGCATGTGTAAATAAATAGCTATCGTGAACCATTACCAATCTTATGTCAAAAGACTCCGAGAGTTCGATGAACAAATTGACAAGTTAGTATTATAGTTAGTCGAAATATTGAAGTCAACTTGTGTATTTTCATCCGATGTAAATCTGTTATGCAACTGTTCGCATAAGGAATTCTTTATAATAATGACAGAACGGTGTAATTTAACGCCAATAGTTGTGGAGCAGTATTTCACATAAAGTTATTCTATAAACTTTCTTGAACAAGTTTATATATAATAAATTAACAAGAATATATTCAATCAGACTTCCATAATATATATATATATATATATATATATATATATATATATATATATATATATATATGTGGACCAAAGAGTGAATGTATTGTAAATTATTGTAATAATGATAGTTGTAAATTAATAAATGTGGAACCTGTCGTTCCGAAGTGTTCCGCAAATTTAGTGTTAAAATAGAAAGAATAATATGTACAATAAAAATAAATATCGTGGAATAGAGCCAAGCTGTGCTGTTACGAAAGACGGCGAAAGAGCTTAAAAATCATGTTTTGTTTTCGGTATAGAAACGAAATAGCTTGAGGAAACACGTGTCATTGGTGGTGATAGTGAGCATTGCCGCGTAAATTGTAATTCGGTTTATAAAGCGCCACGCGAGATCATTTTATATTCTGCAAGTGATACATTTTGCTTTTTGCATGTGTGAAACCGTTGAAATAACTATGAGCAGTGGAACTATACGCACTGGAAAACGCGGCTCTCCTATGGGATGACCCAATACAAAAAACATTTCAACACGATGGACAATGTGTAAGTTATATTTAACTCGCATTGTGTTCGTTCAAGAGATCTCTCTCGCGCGAGTTAACACTAAACCTACCAAGCATTAACAGTATCTGATGAATGTTACCTTATAAAAATGGCAAACCCCAATTAGTTTATCGAGATTGTTCTTAATTTTCAGTATATAAATATGCTTGGACAAGGAACTTCGTTCCACTATTTTTCATAAATGAATTGTTTATAATTTCAATGATACGGTAAAGTCGCATTTACTGTCCAACAGCCCGTGTTCTGCACGGACAGTGATCGCTAGACTGCGGATCTTTATGCAAAATAAAAATTTTCTGTCTGAATTGCAACAAACCAAAGTGAAATAGAAAGCTATTTTCATTTTTGATATGTTTAATAGGCTGAAAAGAATACAACAGAACTTTGAAATTCTTCTAATAGTTTTACAGTTTTAGATTACACCTACTCGTTTTTGTTATAAATGCATAAAATCCGCAGTCTAGTGATCGCATACCGACATTATTTTTTTATGATTGCGCCGCGACTGCGCCGAGAGTTCAAACGAAAGCCGAACGTAGAGAAGGACAGCATGACAGTGGAGTGGGTAGGCACTAGACAGTGATCGCGGACAGTAAACGCGACTTTACTGTAATTGTAAAATATAAAACCAGTCATTTGACCGCGGTGGGTTTAGTAAATATAGCTCCAACCATGGGGATTCTAATTTTTCTTGTAGAAATGTATAAATTAATATCAACAGTTTGTACGCATCAAAAACTAAATCCGTACCTCGTACGTTTCTCAGACTTATTAGATTAATCCAAAAATATAAAGTTGAAACGTTATGCTATCTTAAAATGACATGTACCGAGCAATTTAAGCAATAAGATCTTTTTGAAAAGATTTATTAGATATAATACACTCAAAAGTGGCATCCAATATTTTTTAGAAAACAGAATTTAAAAACTCGAGTGCCCACCACAATTTCCAAATCTCAATGCCATTGAAAAATTTCTGTTTAGATTTTGTTTAGAATTATTTTGGAAACACTTTAAACAAAATCTACTAAATTTGAATGTAAATATGAAATATAATTCTATTCTTTCGTAACCACTATTTGAGCATTACAGTAAACGTGGACAAAAAATATCAATTATCTTCCCGGCTATGTGAAATTATTACAGGCAAAGAAGTTCTAATTATTGTAACCATGAACATAATCGCACGGTACCTCCGATGTTCTACAAAGTAATGAAACTAACCAAATATTTTAATATCAAAATTGATCAAAATCTTACTTTGTAAGATGAAGACATTTATAAAGAAATTCATTACGGCTTTAAAGTAAAAATTCAGTTTGCAAATTTCAATCCATCGTACACACACACATTACTGTTTAAACTTTCTTCTGTCTGCGACTGTATGCGTATGGGAATGGAATGTTTGTAAATGGAAAAGCATTGTTTACCTCATTGATGTGCTTGTAAGTTTTGATGAGATCGACACTGAGTTTCCTAAGGGGTGCGGTGGCTGGATCACGAAACCTAGGGGGTATCCTAGCTTGCATGGCGTGAATATCCGCAGGAGTTTCTTGAGGAACCCCACCGGTTCCGCCACCGACACCAGCACCCCCACATACTGAGGGGGGGGCAGGGGTTCCTCTGCTACCAGACGACCATAAAGGGGTGCGCCACCCCCCGCCTCCTCCGCCTCCGCCCGTTCCCGCCCTCCCGCCTACTGAAAATTAAACATTACAGAATTAGTAATTATCACGAGAAGCTGAACAAGAACATATGGACTTACTCTCAACTATCGTGCGCAGCTCAAATTAACCCTTAACTGGTGAGGTTAGTTTTGATGTACCCCCTACATGCTCCCTTCGGGCAACAATTGTTCCGCATTCTCTCGGAACAAAATACTCGAATTCATTCAACATGTATATGTATTCAAATAAGGAACGTTATTAACAGATTTTTTATCGCCGGCTCACCAGCTAAGGGTTGCAACGTTTTCGTGACAAATAGGGCGAACGTGATTCATTGGGGAATGTTCGATCAAAAATTGATCTCGAATTAGCATCTACTACCCTTGGCAAAAATTATTCAAGTGTCCGTTAGACTGTGGATTTAATGCGTTTATGATCAAAATCAGTAGATCAAACAAACCAGTGAATATGTTTAAGGAATTTGAATGTAATATTTTTCCATTCAAATGATCAAGAAAATATAAATGTCTATGTAGCTGATATACTTCGCAATTACTACAGACAATGTTTATTTTGCATAAAAATCCGCAGTCTAATCGTCATATATAAAGAAAACATTAATATGAAAATGAACATGTTTGACGTTGATTTAAGAAAGAGTTCAATCTTCCCCATAATTGTTATACTACGTTTGCCTGATGCATATACAGGACCATTTTCCGTATTCAGTATATGCTCAAATAATTCCTTTAGCAGTCGTATTCGCGATTTTCGATTATCAAGCGTTTTCTGCCAGGGGTATTATTACGGACACAATGATCGGTTGAAAAACAGCAAATTCGTGATATAAAATATGCCTATCTTTTTTTCACAAGAAATATATCTTTCTCTTCAGCATTTATTAAAATGTAGTACTTATGGTAATTATGTATTAATAATAAGATTGCGGATCTTTATGCAAAATAAACATTTTCTGGATTAATTAAAAGATACTCTGGAATGAAATAAAAATTTGTTTCTTCGCTGAATAATTTTAATAAGCTGGTGATAATACGTCGACGCACTCTTTAAATGCCTTCAATCTCTCTCGTATTTTATGTTCCACCCACTCATTTTTATTATAGATACATAAAATCCGCAGTCTATTAATAATAATTACTTAATCATTCCACTAAATTCCATCTGTTTAGATAGTATTTAGACAGGGTGTGCCAAGAATGTTGTACTTCCATCAAAGCGGCGATTTTTGACGTCATTCGAAGTAACTTTTTCCTTTGCGAAAATGTTCCTCGCAGTTTTTTCGAAGAGTTATTAACGAAACATAGAGACCAATAATCTTCAGAAAAAAAGCTGAACTCTGATTGTTTCGCGTTTGTCGTTAATAATTCCTAAACAAGGTCGCGGAGAGCATTTTCGCAAAGGAAAAAGATACTTCAAATGACCTGAATGTAATGTATTTTATGTATGTACAACGTTTTTGGGACACCTTGTACAAACCAAGAAATGAGCGTAGTTCACGAAAGGGTTAATTTCACCTAAGAGTAAACTCCAATTTGTAATCATAGATTGCATGATAATAATTTGTAGATTAATTATCAGTAGACTGCGGTTTTTATGCATTTATTACAAAAATGAGTACATACAACTTAAAACAGTGTTGGTATTAAAAAGATTTAAGGCCACCAGTGTATTAGTTTTACCTTAATAAGATAATTAAAAGAAGAGTGAAATTTTTATTTGGCTCCTGTGTCATGCAATCAATGCAAACATTTTTTATTTTGCATAAACATCCGCAGTCTAATTATCAGCGAATCGCAATGAAATTTCTTCGTTCAATTCGTTCTGAAGTGTAACCTGAATCGCATGGCTGGAGTATTAACTGAACCGCGTCTGTAAGCGAAATATTCTTCTCGCTACGACGATGATCGCCAAGAATAATGCGCAAATGTCTAATTGATTTTGCAGAAGTGAAAACTGTCGATGATATGGGCCGATCTCAGAGAGACTGGCCGTCTCTACCGTAGAGAGTTCAAGGCGCGTTTAAGCGGTTTGTGTAAATGGGTTAATGTATCAATTATCTAAAAAGTACAGGAAGGTTAAAGTCACATTGAGTTTGCCTTCGCAGGATGAATGAGGCGAGCGATGTAATCGGGTATAGAGCAAGCTTTTGTGTAAAAATAAATCGAACGTACAGAACACCACTTTCTGTTTACACCAATTTTCGCGTTCCGAAACATTTGATTTCGAAAGTTCAACAGACATACAACGGGTAACCATTTGCAATTTAACATATCTACTCATTCACATACAAACAGATACGCGCACATAAATGCCAAACTTTCAGAGTCGACATTTCCAGGAACGAAACCTAACAATTCCGATCTATTTTTGCACGGAAATTGTTCCGTTTCCAGTTATGATCTGAATTTCTTCCCCGTTATTAATTATCCCACTACCCCCACTTCCCCCACCATTAATTCTCTACTCTCCCACCCCTTCAGCACCACTCGTAACTTGATTTTATTTCCAGGACCGGGC
Organism: Lasioglossum oenotherae; assembly: GCA_028455765.1. Taxonomy (NCBI): domain Eukaryota; kingdom Metazoa; phylum Arthropoda; class Insecta; order Hymenoptera; family Halictidae; genus Lasioglossum; species Lasioglossum oenotherae. The sequence continues at coordinate 8,122,025 of CM052291.1, read as the reverse complement.
AACTGGCCCTCACGACGCTATTTCTTTCATAGAATACCAGATAAATGGTGGGGAACGGTTATAGGCATTGAAAATAGGGGAAAATCCCTACTCTACCTTCCCCTTCCTCTCTATCCTCTCACGTCACGTGAGAGTGTAACTTCTTCCCCTCAATTCGGGCTCCCTTTCCTCATCGAGCGATTCTGTGCGGTCCATGAGCTGCCAGTCCCCTGGCTCTGGTCTAACAAGGGAAGGATCCTAAGTGTCCGACTTCGATTTTAACACTTTACCCACCGGAAGCCTATTAATAGGATTTTCAATAATTTTGCTGTGCTAAAAGAAAGCATGGAACTTTTCTTTTACATTGCAATCTTAAGTGAAACTATTAAATGACGTTATTAAGGGTGACTTTCTAGCTCACAATGAAAATTGCTGTTGCTATTGAAGCTTCCATTAAAAAGTGTTTAGCCATGTATGTACCATAGATTTTTCAAAATTACGCAATAATCACCGGTCGGTAATGTGTTAATAATTTTTTGTGAGACGATCGTATATAGATCCCTAATGATGTCTGCAAAGTATTAGGTGTAGTTACTCAATAGTTTGAAAGATATAAACAATTAAACTTTCATAGCTTGTTGATATATGTACCATGATTTGCAGCTTAAGTTTTCGGAAGTTCCATTGTTTGTATCTTTAAAACTATCGAGTAACTACAGCTAATATTTTGCAGACATCATTAGGGATCCATATACCATCGTATCACAAAAGATTATCGAAATCAAAGTCGAACACTCGGGGTCCTTCCCTTGTAAGAAGTATACTTAATTCTTTCATTATGCATAAGAGACCGATGAGTAATCAAAAAGAATTATAACAATACATTTTTATTATGCATAAAATAAATATTCAAGTATTATATTTTTGTTCTATGCAAGGATGTGTAAAGAACCAGATACACAATATGAAAAGTTTCCCTGCGGTCAAACGCAGTTTGAATTTGAATAATTCCATTCATGTCCTACATTTTTATCAGTTTGATTGCCATGTCGTTTAACCATTAAACCCTAATCATCCACCATTAACACGCAACAATGAACAACGAACAATTTCGTTCATCTTCTTCTTTGTTCCTATTTATGTATTTTATTCGAACCTTATCGGTCGTATAATCGTCAATTACGCTAGCTATAGACAATTATTTTCGACAATAAATTTTTCTATTCGACCATATGCTCTCGAATATCAATGCGGATACGTGCAACCTACAAAGAATTTTGTAAGCCTTTTATCCTCTAGTGAAATCACGTTGCGAAGATCAAACGGTAAAATTTCGATTTTTATCCATGCGCAGCAATCTCGTCACAAAGAAACAGATAATAGTAACTGTAACTCAATAATCGGTTAGAGTCGATGACACAATTTTGTAGAAAAACCACTGCATCTTTTCAGGAGTATCATGTTTATGAAACTTTCGGTACCAAAATTCTTGGAAATTGAAGAGTTTGTGTTTATTTCGTCGAAAGAAACATTTAAAAATCGTTCGTTAACACTAACCGTACCGAGCACAAAATGTAGCTAATATACCTAGGTTGTTTTATAAAAATTCGAAAACTGAATTTATTTACATTTCTCGTAATTTTTCTCAATCGAGAAATGTATTTGGGCCGCTTAATACAAAAATGCAGCAAATCAAAACAAAGTTAAAACAAATATAATAATCATATTACAATTATTTTATCTAATGACGATTAAACCCTCGAGATGCGATGTCGAAACAAACAGGTAAATATTGGTTTACACCACCTTTTCTTTTATTAAAAGGCTCATTTAATAATTTCGAAGGGGAACATCTTTGTAATTACAATAATTATGATTAGACTGTGGATCTTTATGCAAAATAAAAATTATCAGCGTCGATTGCAAGGAATAGAAACTAATTGAACGTTATCTTAATAATTTTAATAGATGAAAAATCATATATTGATATCTTCAATTTTGTAAATTTTCCAACAATTTTGAATTTTATCTACTCAATTTTGCTATAAATCCATAAAGATCCGCAGTCTAATTATGATATAAAAAAATGTAAAACCGGCCATTTGACCAGTAGTACAATTAGTGTTAAAGCGCAAGTGTTCACGATTCTTCTGGTTCTTTAAAATACTAGATTACTTAAGAATGACCGATAATGATCATAATTCATTATTGAAATACAGATTAGCCGCGAAGGCGGATGCATCCATTCCGCTCGGTGCAGCTTGTTGCGGCGATTATACTCGCTCCCTCCTCTTCAGGGGTTAACTGATCAATTTGGGTCTTACGCGATTTAAATTGTAAAAGGACAATATTAAGTCATGCTGCGCGTTTTACACCTAAGAGTGCTTTGCGATTACTGGACTTCCGACTTTATGCACGTATGACAAAAAGAGTTCTTGAAATCAATTGAAAGAAAAAGAGTTGAAAAATCATTAATGGTGCAATTAATATATTAGTCCAGTCAATGAATGCTCATAAGGGAGGTGTAGAGGGAAATGGAAGGAACACAATTTTTAACTTTGGGACTTTGTTTGGACTAGTTAGGAGGTAAATATACCTACTAAAAGTGCCTACTCCTAGGAGGGGTGAAAACCACAAAATGGCATATGAAACCTTGGAAACTCGAAAAAAATGAATCTTGTGTTTTTTCACATGAAATATTGGTTTAAGTCAAGATTTTCATATGGAATGTTAAACAACGTCCATTACTGGAGCACAACAGAAATGTCTTTCTTGCTTTGATGGTTTTAATAAGTTGTGTGAAAATAATACAATATCGATAATTTCGAAATTCTTTTAATCTTTCTGTTGTTTTAAATAGCACCAACCCAATGTTATATTATAAAATCCGCAATCTAGCTATAACTATGTTCAAAGAACATATTGAAATGATATTAAAACAATTTGTTATATGATATTAAAACAATTTATTCCAAATACAAATATATAAGGCATACTGAAAATCAAAGAACTTTCGATAGAAATGAGGCAGGGCGATGAAATTTTTTAAAAATTAAAGCTGAAACATTGCAGAATATGGGAAAAATAGGGAGATTATGGTACGAACGTTTTTTAACCTTGAGAAAATTCGTTAAACATGTAGAATTTCAAGAAATCGATTTTGCAATAGCCTGAGGTCGTAGAAAAATTTTGAGACCAGATTTGAAATCAGCCTGAAAAAATCCACGGGAAATAGAGTAACAGCATGTTAAAAAAAATTTTTAACGCGCGTGGTATTGGAAAAACCACAATTTTCTCGAAATTGTGCAAGTTTAACGAATTTTCTCAACGTTAAAAAACGTTCTTACCATAATCCCCCTATTTTCCCATATTCCGCAAAGTTTCAGCTTTAATTTTTAAAAAATGTCATCGCTCTACCTCATGTCTATCGAAAGTTCTTTGATTTTGTCTCCGATTTGGACGAAAGGTCCCATTGTGCGCCGCGGCACGCCTTTGTTGTCACGTGTCCGGTAATGGCAGAGAGGGGGTAACTTTTTCCCCTCGACTGGTGCTCCCTCCCCTCATCTAGCTACTCTGGTTCAAATACCCACAATTTCTCGAGGAATGCGACATTTAAATACGACGCGCCATAGAGGCTGTTTTCGTATGCTTGGCAGTATGACTGAAGAAAAGACAAAAACATTTCTTCGACGCAAACATCAAACAGCCCCAAGATTCTAATCTTGCAGTAACCGACGCTTTGGTTCCCGGGATTTCGAAACCACGCGACGATCAGGTGTAAAAATTGGCATGTGATTCCTAGATGTTTATCACCATTGTTTGGAATTTTAGCGTCCTCCTGTGACAAATATTCGTTAAGTTCGGTGTCGAACGCTGTCGAACAAGTGCGACAGCCGGTTTGTGAAAAAAAACGGGTCTATGTAGCAAGATGAGCATGAGGTAATCGGCCCGTATGCCAATTTTCATTTTTCTTGTGCGCTGTAGAATCTTCTTTACCTGAAACGCTATTCTGCAAAATTTCTACCCCTTCGTTTAATGGTAATATGGGGATGAAAAGCGTTACCTTGGATTTTCTAAGGTATTACTTTTAATATATCCTTATTAAAAATTTTGAAAAATAAAGCTAGTTTGTAGCTTCACTTTCGCTTTTATTTCATCTAATCAACCCAAGTGATAACTAGACTGCGGATTTTATGCATTTATGGCAAAAAGGGGTACGTACAATTTAAAACAGAGGACATATTAAAAAGATTTAGGGCCACCAGTGCATTAGTTTCACCATAATAACATAATTAAAAGAAGAGTGAAATTTTTATTTGGCTCCCGTGTCATGCAATCATTTTTTATTTTGCATAAAAATCCGCAGTCTAGTGATAACTGATCAAATAAAAGGTAAGGCTTCTCACCCTCTTATTATCCAAAAACGATGGGATGGAGGTTCGAAATTTTCGAGAATAGTGTTTCAGGCAAAGAACATTGTTCAGCATGCAAAAAGCAATGGAAATTATCGCGGAGAGTAACCATTTTACCCATGCTTGTCCTACCAGACCCCTTTCGAGTGGTCGCGTGATCGATATCGTCTGGTTGGGTCTGCGCGGACCCAGGCTGCGGTCGGCTAGGGTTTATCGAGCCTTGACACCTAAGAAGCCTGGGTCCACGGAAAAGTGGTTTAACCACGGGTATACACGAAGCACGTATGCACGATGGTGCATGTGATCGAGTATCCACGCAACGAGGTCACGAAGACTAACACAAGCCGTGCGATAACCAGCACGCATTCCGCTTCATTCATGTTTCCTGATATAGACTGACTTTCACCCATATACAACGATTCGCTAAAACTGCCCCTGGAGAACGTTCGTACAATGCACACCGCCTTAGGATTTCTCGATTGGCTTCGAGCAGTCATCACCCTTGTCCGACAAATCAGACATCTCGTCGCGACATTTATTTATAGCTGTTTGTTATGCAATAAGGGCTTCTCAGGGGCGGGTAATATTTGGCGAAATAGATATTTCAAAGGTACTATTTATAGGGGTGTGCGAGAACCCGAAATATCGGGTCGGGTCGGGAACACGAAATTTTCTCGAGATCGGGACGGGTACCCGAAAATTTCCAGATTCTCGAATTTATCGGGATTCCCCCCAAAAAATAGGGATTCTCGAATTTATCGTGATTCCCGAAAATTTCGAGCACCCAGTAATCATTTATATTCGGTTTAATGAATACATTCATAGTTCCGGATTTTTTATTCTAGATGTTTTCGAAATTGAAAGAATGTTGTCCATCACGAATTCTTTTCAAGAGTATCTTATTCTCGAAATTTTCGGGAACCCGACCTGACTCGACCTCTTCTCGACTCGTCCCGACCATCGGGTTCCCGATATTTCGGGCTCTCGCACACCCCTACCTATTTAACACTAAACGTACCATGCTATAAAAGTAACAAGGACATGTTGACTTATAAAAACGACAAGATTTAATTCATTTAGACTCTGGTTCTTATTCTAATATGTGCTTAGGGAGTGCAATACCGGACTAACAATACAATACCAGTATTCGGTATCCTTTTTAACGTTGTACCGGTATTAATACCGGTATTAGGAATTTTCATGAAGGTGCAAAAACACAGTTGTTGAATAGAAAAAAAAACCAACTAATTTATGGACTTGATACTTTTGAAATGTGATTGTAAAATACATAATGCATCTATTGAACTGTTATTAAGCCTTGAACGTATTTTTCTGCACAAATTATCTGCTGTTGAAAATGCTCTTTCCGCATCCACGCTGGTTGGTGGTACTGTTAATAATGAGCGATATACTTTCTCTAAATATTTGCCTCGGTGTCCTTCATCTTCTTACAACTCGGTCTCTCGTCTGACGGTTTTGGATAAATCTATTTTTTGTATTATTGTTCGTGGCAATTTTTTTATTTATAGCTAATTGTACTTTCTTCTCGGGAGACAATTCTTTTTTAATATCAACATCAACGTCATCTTCAACGAATTCTTCTGGATAGGTTTGTGTTTGGTTATCATAAATGTTTTTATGGAAATTGACGACGAACTTAATTAAAGCGGCGAACGTATTTCAAATAAGAGTAGATGCCCCAAAAAAAATATTTATTATTTATAGCTGATACCGAAAATACCGGTATTTTACCTTAGCAAATACCGGTTTCACGAAATTGCAAAATAGCACGAAATACCGGTATTCGGTATACCGGTATTGCAATCCCTAATTGCGATTAATGAACTGTGGATTTTATCATCTATAATAAAACCGGGCTGGTGCAATTTAAAATGCGAGAAAAATTAAGATAAATGAAGAATAATATACTATTCTATTATGAACGTGTTAAAATTATTCCAGAAAGAATATTATGCAAAACATCTTTATATTGCATAAAGATCCGCAGTCTAGTCATGTTCTTTATACATAAGCTTATATATTTATAAGCACACGATAAATTTTCTTCTTCTTCCAAGAAATTATGAACAACAAAGAAAATTCCTTATCGGTGCAACTGCAAAATAAATCGAAGTGCAAGCGGTTCAAGTTTCAAATTCGTTCGCTATTGCGATTTGACATGGTCAAAAATTCTGCACCGTAACTCTTCTACCGTAGTTTTTGTATACTTGTTTGTATAGAATTTCTCACGATTTTCGTGTCTTCTAATTGCTGCGTTTCATAGTGTCTCGGGCGAGACTGAAAATCGCGTGGCGTGTCTGAAGGGTCAATTGATCCCGATTAAAGCCCGGAAGTCTAGCACGGTTCCACGGGTTGAGAATCTCTGCACAAGGGATCGAACCCAGACTGTTACCGGGGGCTAACGCAACTACGAGTGTCAAGAGGACACGTGCTACTTATAACCTACTTCGTTCCTAATCTTTTATTGTTTTCGAAATACCTATCAGAGATGTTTTCGTTAATAGACCGCGAACGTTTCTGCGAATTTAGACATTCCCAGACAAATTTCAAGTAATTTGTCCGGAAATTCACACTGAACCTACCGAGCATTGAAAATAACTGGTGTGTGTGCGTGTGTTGCTTCGTGAAACTGACAAGGGGCATTTCCCAAGTGTAACACGCCGATTTCAATGAAATTTATACAGGATATAGTTTGTTGAAACATATTTTACCCGTAGTTCTTTTTAGCTGCTGACATTCATGTTAAGGGAGCGAAAATAGCCCTCAAAGTTGGAGGTGAGAGGAACCTATTTTTGCTAATATCTCGGAAAGTAGAAGGTCTAGTTAAACAGTAAACCTATAACTAAAACTGCCGGTCAAATGACCGGTCTTATATTTTTCATTTTACAATTATTGAAACTATGAAGTTGCTTACATGGAAATTGGTTCGATAAATTTCATTATCCAACACACATATTGTGTTGAAAATTGCACAAAATCTAAATAAACAGAACTTTGTCATTTTCTTAAGCTAAAAAATTGTAATCGCTTTTAGTGCTCGATAGGTTTCTGTTAATCGTGATTAGAGTAATCGTAATATAATTTTGGCGTAGCTTGCGCACGAAAAACGTTAAACGATACTTGAAATTGTTCATGGAAGATAACCGTTGCGTGGGCGACCAAAATGTACACATAATTTTCAAACTTTGCAAACCTCAAATCTGTCGCATAAATCTTTATTTTTATAGCGTAAATCGATGTAACAGAGTCTAGAAAATATTCATAGCGGTCCGAGTAAAACGAGAAATGAAATTATACAAAATTCTATCGAGTCTGGGATTTTAGAATGTTTTACAAATTTTTCATACATGCATAATGTTTTGCATCGTTGATATCTTTCTTCGAACGTGCTCAAATATAGAAAATGTACGTTCGAAGTGGTTCGAGGTCCTCGCAAAAAAGTGTGATCCTAACACAGTTGAGTGTACAAATTAGAATGTGACACGAATGTTCACTGAAAAATATAACGCAACGATAAGTCAGCAGTTGAATGCGAATAATTCGTCTTCGTTTCAATTTGTTCGAGGATGTTCTGCATTGGAAATACAGCGACACGTTATAACTCGTGAACAAAGTAAATCGGAGCGAAATCAAGAAACTGCTGTTTCTCATAAAATGATGGGCAACATCCGCTGTGTTTAAAATTGCTACCTTAGGCCGTATGTACGTACAAGCTATTCGATATTACGTACACAATGCTATTGTTCAGATGCCGGAAGAATATGTGTTCGATGAACGTTCATCCGGTTAACGTAAGCATTTTCATGAATGTGTATCGAGCGGACGTTGCCCGTTTACCGAATTGTTGTTCCGTACGTCCAACTATCGCAAATGATACGATCTGGTTTCAACAAATTCTTCAGTTTTATCCAATTTGTTCCTCTAAAGCCCCCTTTAATATTATAGATCAGGCCTGGCCAACACGCGGCCCGCCGGGCGATTTTATATTTCTGTTGAAACTTGTTTCTCGTTGTATGCATACAAAAGATATTAAATAAATGAAAAATTGCGTAAGTCATTGTTATAACGTGCAAGTGCGACGTATAACAATAAAGTTTTATTCATTTTGTATTTGTGTTACATTTTTTAAAAGCATGTTTACCTAATGTGCGGTCCGCTGTAACGTTACACGTCATCAAAGTGACCCGTGAAACCATTTGGGTTGGTCGGGCCTGTTATAGATAATAAAGACAGACGCGAATCTGTTGTCATAAGCATTGATAATGTAGCGATCTATACAGGGTGTCCCAAAAATGTTGTATTTCCTCGGAAGGGCTGATCCCTGAGGTCATTTCAAGTAACTCTTTCCTTTGCGAAAATATTCTCCGCAGCTTCGTTCAGCAACTATTAACGAAAAATCAGAGGGACCAATCAGAGCGCGGCTACTGTGAACGGATTCCGGCTCGACCAATGGCAGCATCGCGCTCAGGGGAACCTAACGCCAAGCCAGAATCCGACTGCTGTAACCGTGCTCTGATTGGTCCGCGTTTTTCTCTAATAACTAGTTAACAAAGCCGCGGAGGACATTTTTGCAAGGAAAAAAGTTACTTTAAATGAGCTCGGCAATCGCCCCTTTCAAGGAAGTACAACATTCTTGAAACACCCTGTATATATGCTATCTAAACGGAAAGAATTGAGACGAATGATTGAACAATTATTCATCAATAGAAATGACTAGGTGGAACATCAAATACGAGAAAGATAGAAGGCATTTACGAGCGTAGATATATTATCATCAGCTTATTAAAATGATTAAAGGAAGAAATAAATTTTTATTCCACTCCAGAGTACCTTTTAATTAATACAGAAAATTATTATTTTGCGTAAAGTCTAATTATTGATCATTTTATGATATTTACTTATTGCATTGCTCAATTTATTTTTTCAATGACTAAAACTGCACAGGGCTAATCTTTCGCATACACCAACTGCAATCAAGGAAAGGATTAATTATTCCGTATCTCTTAATTGTTTTCGACGTTGCAACGAAGTTCATATAAGATGCAAGAGTACTACTTTGTACATTGTGACTTATTAATTAATCATTCTATTCATCGAAATGCCAAATTATCAAATCAGTTGTAGTAAAATCACATATGATCTGTAATTAGTAGACAGCGGACCAGTATGCAAAATAATTTGCATGAATTCCACTGAATTGCAACAACCTGTAATAAAAATCTATTTTTTCTCTTAATATGTTTAATAATTTACCGTTTTAAATTACACCTACTCTCTTTTTGTCTGAAATGCATAAAATCCGCTGTCTACTAATTAGCTACTCGAAAGTAGTAGAATAAATCTCTTTAAAATAATGGAAAAGTTTTACTTAAAAGATAGTCATCTTGCATTTTATCGACGAAAAATTCTGTAACGTAAGTGTGTACATATGCAAGCAACCAATTAATTGCAATTCATTCTCAATGAAAAAGTCTCGATTCAAAGGTTGGTCGTAACAAAATTATTCGAAATAAAATTTAACAGCAATGCGATAGATCTTCTATGTCCGATCCATCGTTGCATTTATCGATATCGGTTGCGTAACCCTTATTGAGTCTGTTAATTTTACCAATTAGAAAACTCTTTCGATGCAAGCTTAGATATTTCGTATGTAGTACAATGCCGATTTTCAATTTCGAGGGATTAATTTTTCTGCGTCGAATTACCTGCAATTCCAATGATAATATTCGAGTAGTAACGATGTATCCTAATTGGTGCGACGGGATCACAATGCGTTGAATAGCGATATTAAACGCCACAGTTATAAAACCTATTGTAATACTATCATCGAAAACAAATAAGCTGCCCGTATTGAAATAAACTAAGGAAACGGTCCCGCTGCACAGATAATTGCATCGTTAGCGCACCGTTTCTCTACGCGTATTCTTCAATGAAATTACGCGTCTACAAGCGACTGCACAAGACACGCTTTTACTGAAACTTGTTTGCTTAAAAATAAATCCAAGTATCATCATACAGTTCGCTGTTTGGAATTACTTCCTGTACGCGTCGCGATCGTCATTGGACTGTAAATATTTATGAAAATCCAAACGCGTTATTGGAACACTAAATTTCTGATTCTTGAACAGTTCTCAATATTTAATTGAGATAATTTCGTTTCGCGATAATTTCTTAAAATGCAGGAGTACAATGATAAACGTGGACTGGTTTTTAAAACTTGATGTTTCTACTTTCATATTTTTTATGTCGAGAATGATACAAATTCAATGATTTGTGACAATTCAGTGTTCAAATACTTTTTGGATCCACTGTATAAATCCTCGCACAACGAAAGCTTTTCGTGGCTTTATAGTAATGTATTTGGGTCGAAGTTGACCCGGGTACCGTCTGAGGATCAACAGGTTTATTTAGTTAAAAGTAGGATTAGCTTTTCAAGAAACATTATTCACTGTAATATTTTAATATGAGCATCCACGTTTCACAAGACCATTTTTTACCGAATAAATCGCATGCCTCGCACGTTGTGCTTTCATATAAATATTTCAAACAATGCAACGATATAATGACACAATTTCTGATGTTGAAAGTTAAATTCTTTATATAGCCACAAATATTAAAGTAGGAAAAACAACTTTGGCGAACATCGCCAGGCGTTTCATGAATATTCCGAGCAACAAACCATTTATGAGCCCACATTTATTAATGAGCCTTCATTTATTCATATATTAATCTTTCTTTACTTTGCTCGCAGAACATGCTATCAGCACGCCCTGTATAAGAACTGACTCCAAATTGTTCGAAGTGCATGAAGTTGCGCAATAGTGTTCAACTTTTTCGGTCGGCAATATTTACGAGACAGTAGTTTGTCTTGTTTCTTAATTCTCGGTGGTTAAATGTGTTTCTCTAAACGTCCGGCGAATAGAATCGAAGAAATATAAAACGAAATCGTTTCGTGGATCAGTGTATCATACCATCCACAGCCGTTCATTCAATTCAATGAAAGTAATACGACATAATTCAAGAAAATACGTTTCAGGGTTAAATTAAAACATCGTTTTGCTCTCGCGCAACATGCGTGCACGGAGTTACCGAAAGTTAAGTTGCGTTAATTGTGGGGGATGCGAAAATTAATGCACTACCGATAAAACCTAAAACTTACAAGTAGACTGCAGATCTTTACGCGTTTATGAGAAAAATGAGTAGGTGAAACTAAAAACGCGGTAAAAACATTTTACGCAGACGTTATTTTCAATCGATTAAAATTACATTTACATGAGAAATAAGTCTGTATTTAGCTTCGTTTCCATGCTAATCGTGTGTAAACATTTTATTCTGCACGGAGATCCGCTGTCTAGTAGACTGCGGCTCTATACGCGTAGTACAATTGTCTGCATTAATCAGACGAAGAGGAAGTAACATAAAAATTGATATTTTAATCATTTTAATCGATTGTACTGATGCACCAATACAATTCAATTAATTACCTACTCATTTTTGTCACGAATGCATCAAACCCGCAGTCTAGTTCTTTAAATTCTCATCAATATGCATAGAAATCTATGAATCGTTTACGTAATTTGCACCAGGCGGCTAAAAAAGATTGAACATTGTATCGGATACGGAAAAGTAGTAAGCACACCTGTGTGGCTATTCGAGAAGAGACTCGCGAGAGATACGACCTCGAGTCACAGAAGAGAGGACTCGGCCGGAATGTTCCAACCAGAGAAGCAATCTAACAAGCACTACCCATTTCTAAGCATCTAGGTCCTAGCTATTTAGATTATCTAATTTCTCGATGAACAGCAAACGACAATTACGAGGCACTAAGACAGCTAGAAATTAAAACGAATCGGCTCCGCATATCGCTGAACACCGGAAAACGAAAACTCCAGTCAAAGCGTTTCAGACAGAAGACGTTGCCGAAATAGCCTATTCCAGAGGTTCTTAAATTGTGGTCCGCGAAACAATTTCGACATTGACCCTTTGCACTCGAAGGCAATTTTAATTCGAAGATCAAAATCATTTCTTTCGACCCAGATCATTTTTATTCCATGTCATCCTTTTCACGTTGTGCACATGAAATTTAACCAGTTTTCTCATGTAACAGTTGTGCTCTCCACACAATTTATAGAAAACAGACGAATTTAATAATATTAAAACTGTTTTGAATAATGTTGTGGCCATTTTTACTGGACCGCCTCAGAGTCGCCATTCGAGTGCAAAGGGTTTAACTGTTCAGTTATCCCCCAACTTTTCGCTTTTACTCGAACGACTGATTTAATAAGAATTCTACATGAAGAAAAAAAAATGCCTAGGCTTGGGATGGGGTCCGCAAAAGAAATGTTGTTCGATAGGGGAGCCTCGCGGACTACATAAGTTAAAGAGCCCCTGGTCTATTCGAAGGAGAAAACAGGGAGAGACAAACGAGACAGATAGCGTGACGTGTAGAAGAATAAACAAACACGCGTTCGGTGTGGTTGAAAAGAAGTGATTTTGGGTAATCGATTCGTAATGAGAAATAGGAGATAAGGGAGACAGAATGGGCGGAAGAGGGAAAGAAAGCAAGGAAGATGGAAGGGAAGGGAAGGGAGAAAAAGACAACGCGTGATGCGACGCAGGATTCATCCTGCAGGGCGACAGCACACGGAAAAGAGCTCGACAGGAGGAAGGAGGCGGACGAGATGGAACGGGACAGGACGAGACGAAACGAAACAGGACGGGACGGGCTAGCCGGAACGGGACGGGACGGTGGAGGAAACAGAAGAGAGGATAAGGGCAGGCAGCATAGCAACAGAAAGACAGCTTCAAAACGAACAGTTGAGCGGTTCTGGTGCTGTTGCCGGTGGTGTTGCTTGCTCTTGCTGTTACCGTTACCGACTACGGAGTCTCTCGGCTGTACGACGTGCATGGGAAGAGGAAAAGCAGTGGGCGAGGGAAATGAGAAGTCGGTACGCGCGCGCGTGCGAGCGGGTGGACGGGTGCCGGGCGGGTACAGGCGGGCGAGCGGCGAGCGACCGGTCGCTCACGCTCGGCCGGCCGGGCGTGTGTGTCTGTGTGTGAATGAGATAGGGGGTGAATGCGATAGCAAAAGAGGAGAGTCGCGTATTGATCGTGTCGCACGGGGGTGGAGCAACCGCCGACCGACTGGCTGGTCTGTCTTCTATACCGGCGCGAGTTGCGTCGAGAGAACAAGACGGTAAATGCAGAGAGGAGAGACAGAGACGGCCGAAGAGAGACAGAGAGAACGAACGACCGAGAGAGAGAGAACGGGAACCTCTCTCTCTCTCTCTCTCTCTCTCTCTCTCTCTCTCTCTCTCTTTATTCTCTCTGTCTGTATATCAACACCATAGGCTATAATAGAAAGTATGGAGGACGACCGGGCGAAGAGGGTGTACGCCTTCGGTTGCCTTGAAATCAGGTGACCGCGACTTATACCACCGGTTACGCAGTGTCTTTTCTCTTCTCTCTTTGACGCACGCGTCCCCCGCGCGATATCTCCTTGGAGACAAACGGAAGAAAGTGATTATTCGAGCATGCATCGATCGCGACCAGACTCCTTCGGCTTTTGATCTTCGCAGAATCGGCGGCTGTGGACCGACCCGCTAGACGGAGGAATAACTCAGGTTACGCCGGCTACGTTCGGCGATCGGCGGCCCTCCCCCTCGCCCCCCCCCCCCCGGTGGATGCCCTGCGATGATCCTGCGCCAACCCGAGTATCACGAAAAATTACATGGACAATGCCATCACCCACCACCCACGCCCCGACCGCACCCCTCTACCTCCCTTCGACCGCGTCTTGATGTCGCTTATTCAGACTTCCGCGTTTACCTCTCTCTCATTCAGAGATTTCTTCTGTGCGTACCTTTGCGCCGCGGGTCCGCAAGGTTGCGTGTGGATTTATTAGTTCGGAGGCAGGTGTGTCTAGCTCTCTCTCTCTCTCTCTCTCTCTCTCTTTCTCTCTCGCGAAGAACGGTGTTGTAATTAAACACGGCGCGAGATCCTGTCGCGCGTCGTTTTTCCGAATACACGAAAAGACAATTTTTGCTCGACGGAAGTCGCATTTTTAACCGTACGCGTGACAGGTTTTCGTGATTCGACCAAAAAAGCGGCCGTTTAAGGTACTTGTTAAAAATTCTAGTTTCTCTACATAGAGGGACAAAACATTTTGATCAGCGCGGAAAGAGTTGTGCGATTAAAATAAGCTGAGAACCGCTGTGCTAGAGGATCGGGCATCCGAAAATCGGCCACTAGCACCTCTTGAACAAACAAGATCTTCCACTATATGTGAAACATAGTAATAACAAACTAGCTATGGATCATAAAAACCTCGAATACAGAAAACACGCAAGCGTAAAACTGTTTAACCCTTGCCCGTCTGCACCTGGGTCCGCATAGACTCGATGTTGCAAGGACTTCGTTTAACTTGTCGTCTTCTGGAGGCTAACTTAAGTTGTTATCTACTTAAATGAATATTAACCATCAGAAATCTGAATAAAAGACGGCACATTGTTACAGATAAAAGTTATATCTTGCTCTTTAGCATCAGTTTTTTTTCTGAAATTCTTTTGTACTAGGTCGTTGTATATGAAATGACCGGTTACAGAATGCAAATTTTGTGTTTTACTCAAGAAATACTGTTATAATCTTTAGGTTTATTATATAGGTCCTATTATTATTATGTAATAGAAAGCAAAATTTATTTAATTTGGAAATGTCATTTAAAAGCATTCTGTTTTCGTCACCATAGTTTGATAGAAGATAGAATAGGAATTTGTACACAAGTGTACAGTTTGATAGAAAACGATCCATCTTTGACTGTATTTTAATTGACCTATTCTTTCATCTCAACCCTCCAAAAGATGAGATCTACAAATTTTTTTATGACAAATCTATTCGCAATATTTTTTAAGAGATCCGCAAATTGATATTTTGCGTCAATCGTAGAACTACTTGTACAAAGACGAAATATTTGTCTCAATATTCATTTCGTTATACAATTATACATCTTATTATTGGCAAATATTCGTTCAATGAAATATTAGTTCTGTGATACCAATTAAAGACATTCATTTCCTTACTGTCCATATAAATAACAAGTATATCAAGGTCGCAAATGGTAAATTTATTTCATGTACCCCCTTATTACACCGTAACCATGTCATAATAACTATAAAGGAAGACGTAATTCACTACACTGCACGCAACACGTGCATTACATGTATGGAATGTCCAGGACTATAAGACTCCCCGATAATTACTCCTTCGTAAAGCAATCAAACTTTAAAATCTTTAATCGATGTATGTTTTAATACATTTGGTTATCAAAGATATTTTATCTTAAACGAATCAATTATGCAACAAGCAAATAATTTTAGCAACTTTTTCAATGTCCCCAATGCCATTATGTAATTACATTTATACACATTACAAACTTTGTTAACTCTTTTATTAATTTTATTGATTTTATTTTAAAAAATTGAATAGGGAGAAATATTATAACCCAGTATATTGACAATCGACTAGTCTAAACTTCTTATCAGTGGTGTACGCGTTGCAAACCTGTTGACGCTTCCACAATAATTTAGTAAACATTGTTGAAAAGTTTACTCGGGTATATACTATAACATAATGTAAATAGATACGAAAAATACGTGTGCGTTAATGCTAGTGAAAACAAACGTTGATAAATATCGGACATATTTTTCTAAAACGTATGAAAGTATGTATTAAACAATAAAATTTTTAAAAACCTCTACGAAACTGGGGCTCGTGTTTCCACTTTATAATAAATACTATTTAAGCGTGATAATACAATTTAATTGAAACCTTGAACGGAGATGGAGTTTTCGAAAATTATTCAACACATTTCTCTTTATCTAGCGGCTCGTATTCATATTCTAGAGATTAAACTACTCCTCAAGGCTTGGGATAAAGAACACTTTTTAACTACAGACCTCGGAAAGTAATTGTAGGTAATAACAAATATGTTAAATACAACACTTTCTTAATTTTATGCAACACGTAATATCTACTACGCACAGTCTTTCACAATAGATTATTTTCTCAATTTTTCATAATTATATAACATTCATTAATAGACTGCAGATTTCATGCATTTATGATAAGAATGAACTGGTGCAATTTAAACCACAGCAGAAGAATAAAAAGAATTTAATAATGTCAACAATCGATCAATAATGGAAACAATTTTTTGCGTGGCTAATTTTGTTGCAATTGACGCAGACAATTTTTATTTTGCATAAAGATCCTCAGTGTATACTACACTTTTCTCAGTTAACACAAAACGTGCCGAGCTATAAAATTAAACGGCACATGTTGCCTTATAAAAACGACAAGGTTTAATTGATTTAGACCTCGCACGATTCTGATTGTAATATGTGTTTTAATAAAAATATTTATTAAATCATTTCTTATGAAAGCATCATTGTAATTGCAATAATTGTGGAATGAAAAATCTAGAATCGGTCATTTGACCGGTCGTGGTAGGTTTAGTGTCAAAGGGTACCTGTCTCTTTGATTTTTCAATTGAAAACTTTCCTTTTCTCTATTCAATTCGATCGGGCAAACGAACACAATTGCTTTTACTCCTTACAGGTTCAATGGCTGCCGGTTCCTAAATCGAGAAATACAAAATGAAGTTAAGTTGAAAGAGGAAGACAAAGAGATGATTGTGGGGAGACAGACTGCCAAGTCGAAAATACATATCAGTCAGTAGCCGGCCGAACAGTCCAGCCGTTTAAAGTCTTTGAATTTTTCGAGAGTCGCCGATCAGGTATCAGTCCAAAAATGGATCCCGCTATGCTGTGTATTGCCAACGTGATTCGCTGCTTATAAATTCGGCTTCCTCTTCTCTCGCCCATGATACATTTATTTTCACGTGATCCGTTAACCGATTATTATTTTCGTTTTACAAAATGCTTCTTTATTACCAATGCCAAAGCAAAGTAATAATAACTTATGCAGACGAAATCTTATTAGAAACAACATTAAATTTTTAATAACACACTACCATAAAACGTGAAACTGATGTTATAGAAAATGTTCAACACTTAATTAGAGAACCTTCAATAAATTTGAGATAGTATTTATATACACAGTAAAATAAATTATAATTATAATAAATAGAAACACGGGATTTTTACGCAAAATAAATATTTTCTACCTGAATTGCAACAAACTCGAGTGAAGTAGAAATTGATTTTCTTTCTTGATATGTTTAATATTATTTTTAAATTCTTTTAATGTTCTCACTTTTTAAATTACATCTACTCATATTTTTGTCATAAATGCGCAAAATTCGCTCTCTAGCGAAGACATTGAGCACAACAGGTTTTATTTGGAAAAAATGTATGCTTGTTTAACGTTACTGTTATAAATAATACGCAACAACCTAACACAACATTATTATTAACCCTTTGCACTCGAAGCAATTTGAATTCCAAAATCGAGATATTGGTTTCGACACAGATAATTTTTGTTCTGTGTAATCTTTCTTACATTGTGCACATCAAATTAAACCTGTTTTCTTATATAAAAGTTGAGCTTTTGACAATTTATAAAATACAGACAAACTTAATAATGTTAAAACTGTTTTGAATAATGAAATGGCAATTTTTAGTGGCGCCTCAGACTCACCATTCGAGTGCAAAGGGTTAAATTCTCTAAATGTTCTTTTTACTTCGCATTTGAGCTACTCATTCTTATCACAAATGCATGAAACCTCCAATCTAGTTATCACTGAACTAATGCAGTATTGAATATAGAACAATTTCCACGTTCCCATATTTTTACGAGACTAATTCAGTCTTACAATTAGATTCACTGTATATATTTCGGAATTCAACTGCGCGACTCGGCGGCTGACGTACGAATAACGCGCCGTTCCCAACAGATGGTTTTCTGCTAGAACCAGCTGCAACTAAAAGCTCAAATTTGGTCTGATATAAGGCAACAGATTAATTTTGAACGTAATAATACAATGGACCAACATTCACAGCATTTAAACGTCTAATTTAACAAACGGTTTTCTTTTTATTACATATAGCTAATATAATATAATATATCTTGAATATACGGTTAAATAAAAAGTAACTAGAGGGTTATTGTTGCTCGCTCGCTTCGCTCGCGGGTAGGACTGCTCTTGCGAGAGGGTTAGTGATACGCTTGGCTAGTAAGGCCTGCAGCTATTAATGTTTTTTTTATTTGGTGTGTGACTCTCCAAGAGCCACACAAAGAACTTCCCGATTCGTTAGTTGCAGTATATTATTATCATTATTTTTAATACGTTTTAAGAAGATTATACGTTTTCACGGAAATTCAATAGTTTTCTACTTATCAAAATGTTTGCTATATGGCGTCGCATTAAACCAACCTCGTAGGCTCGTTGCTCGCTTGGTTCCTTGTTGTAGCATACTAATGTTGCAAAATAAATTGTCTTAATTAGTTTTTCGCAAACGATAAACTCCTCATTATCCGGGTTTGCAGCATTGATCTTGATTTTCTTCGATACTGTTAATTTAAATTGTCCCAAAATATATAAACCGCTCAATTTTGAAACTCTGCTCAGTGCTACATACAACATTTGTAACGCCTTTCTGATTTTTTAAAAATCCAAACATACTTTCTCGTATGTTTGTCCCTGACTTTTATGAATCGTAATCGCTTCAGCAGGAACCACTGGAAATTGACTACGTGTGATTTGATATTTTTCCTCACTCGACATATTTACATGATTCGATATTTTTATTATTGGTGTTAAATTTTGATGAATATTTGCATTTTTCATATAATCACGATAACGAGTTCATACTTTCACTCCTACTCTGGCCGATTGAAAATCTAACCACAGTATTGACGGAATTTTAGTATCTTCTTGAAAAGAGTAACAAATTTTAATATTCCGCATGTATGCTCCATTAACCAATCCGTTTTCAACATCAATGTTATTAATAATTATCATATAGTTTATATTAATTTTCATTTTAATCTCAGTTAATAATTCGTTTTGAACTGATTGTTTTTATAAAGATTGTAATATAAATTTTTTTTGTACTTTCATCGATATTCTTTGAAAATGTATTCTCGGGAGTAGAGATGATTAACTCACTCTTGCATTGGGATAATTTTCGATTATTGTAAGCGGAAAAATCATAAGGTACCAAAAAAAATTTTTTTTTTAATTTTAAAAAATTTTTTGAAAAATTTTTTGTGTAATTACGTTTGTTTCTTCGGTGGAAACTTTCTGTTCTCTCGTATAAATTGCATTGTTGAATGAACTTTTTTCGAAAAAAACTAAAAAAACTAAAAAACTACTGGACGAAAGTGGACCAAAATCTAATCAGCTCTAAGCTACAGCGGGGCACATCGATTGCATCATTCATCATCCTGATCGCGTTGTTACTTTTTCTGAAAACGTTAACGAAAAATTTGATTACATAGAAACGGACATACGCGCGCGCGCGCGCACGCGCACGCGCACACACACACACACACACACGCGCGCGCGCGCGCGCGCGCGGACATTTTGATAAAAATAGTCTAAAATGACTCCAATGACCATGAAACGTGAAGATCTGCTAAAAAAGCGATTTTCGATTTTCGGGGTCATTACAATAACTTCCCTATAAAATCGGGAAGTTAACGAGATTATAAAAATTGAGGTACAAATTGAAGATCGTGGTCCGTATTTTTGGTTTAGAAAAGAAAAGTAAAAATCGCACCTCACTTCTAAGAACAGGCTATAATAATTAACAACGTGACATTTCGATCGTAATTAACTTTGGATATTATTGTTTTATTTGATCGATGTTATAACTAGACTGCGGATCTTTGAATTCCATGAAATGGAAATTTGTTCTTAATATGTTTAATATAACAGTATTTCTAAATTCTTCTAAAAAAAATTTCTAAGTACAACTGCGAAGACTGTTTTTGAAGTAAACGCTGGTAGCGAGCATGCTAGTATATATCCGTGAACATTAACGAACGATGAAATCATAATTTATTAGAGATATATGAAAGCTCATATGAAATTCAGAAAAGGATGAACAGAGAGAAAGAATACCGGAAATTATCAAACATTTAACGATGTAATAATTACTGGAACTAAACTGTACGATATACAGTGTGTCCTATGAAGTCTGCCCACCCTAAATATCTCAGTTACTTTAAAGAATACGCGAAAACTTTTACCGTTTCCGAGATACTTTGACTTTATTCATCTTATATTTATCACGTTGTACTAAACAAAACTCTATTTTCATTGGTAATAATTACACTGCGGATCTTTATGCAAAATAAAAACTGTCTGCATTAATTGCAAGAAACAGAAAACAATATATTACGGTTTTTAAATTCTTTTAATCTGTACACAATTTCAAATTGCACCAGCTCGTTTTTTCCGACGAACGCATAAAATCCGCAGTCCAATAATAACATTTATAGATCGCAGATAAATAAAAATGGCACTATAAACTCTGTCGAGTTTGATGCTTCAGCATTTTTTCGAAAATTTCCAGAAGCCATGAACGCGTACAGATCCGTAGTTATGAATAGACTGCGGATTTTATGCATTTATGACAAAAATGGTTAAGCACAATTTAAAGCAGTGGACATATTAAAGAGATTTAAAGGCATCAGTAGTATCGGCTTCGGCTTAATCAGATAATTAAAACAAGAAAGAAATTTTTATTTCGCTCCTGTGTCTTGCAATCAATGCACACATTGTTTATTTTGCATAAAGATCCGCAGTCTAATTATGAAACATGTTCGAAGTGTCGAGGAAGATAGG
The DNA here is from genome assembly GCA_028455765.1 of Lasioglossum oenotherae. NCBI lineage: Eukaryota > Metazoa > Arthropoda > Insecta > Hymenoptera > Halictidae > Lasioglossum > Lasioglossum oenotherae. Next base: position 8,100,803 of record CM052291.1, on the reverse strand, counting down.
ATGAACGAAGTCAAACTATTTCGGTAAGTTTTAGGCAACAATTCTATCAAGCATAAAAACTAAGTCGTTCCGTCTAAAAAAAACCGAACGTGACATTTGTACCATATATTATTAATTTCTTTAAATCTGATAACATTTATTTCAAACATTCCCGCGTGTTGTTTGAAAGACCGAAGAAATCTCTCAGGTAGACAAAGTTCGTGGGACACACTGTATGCGATCGTAGAAACCGCTAGTAGAGTTTGTCTCAGCGATTTAAAAACATCCTGTAGAGTCGCAGAGGTTCGCTGAGGGTGCCTTCGGCCGTCACCGGTACTTTTCCATTGGCCAACCTTTTCTGAAGACTCCCGAGCCGGTAACTCTACTATGTATGCTCGCTCGTAGGACCACTAAAGCCTGCTTGAGGAATGACCGGAAATGAGTAGCGCGTATTTCTAATCGCATCCCTTCATCTTTGCGGATTAGGATGGTGACTTTCAATTCCGAAGATTTCGGCGTCCACTTAGCGTCTTTCGTTACACGAGAAAATACTCGGAGCCTACAACTGTTCACTAAAATATCGAGATTTTCTTCTACACTTTCGGGTTCTTGTTACGACTCGTCACTGGACTATCGATCTTTATGCAAAATGAAAATGTTCTCCACTGATTACGAGAAACAGGAAGTAGGATAAATGTACCGATTACTTATTAAAAAATAGATATTTTGTCCTGAACAAATTTGTACAGTTCGATGAGAATATTCTCGTAGGCGAGGTAAACGAAATTGTCGATCATTCTCATATTTTGTTAAAATGGTAAAATTTAAATTGCATAGGGGAAAGTTTTATTATTATTTGGATATCTGCTTCGATACGATAGAAATATAAAAAGAAGCTTGTCTTGCCATTTTAATCAAAGAATTAAGCCCTCAGCATTACGTGCATTAAAGTGAACGAGGAGCTCATTACTGCGGAACAACTATCACTAGGAATGTCCCTAAAACTGCGGGTGTGGATTGTAACGAAATTCTTTCTTTGAACTCTTTTTAGCGAAGTGACTGTGAAGTTAGTCCATAAAGCTTTCAACAATCAAATAGATGAATGTCTCCTAGCCCTGACTGCCCCAATAGCAGACTAATAAATACTGTCATACCCACAATATCAATTAGAGGTATCGAAAAGATCAACAATTAAAGTAAACTATTCCTTACTGTTTCGTGGATGCAGGAAAACTTTTAATAAATCACTCATGCCAATTAAACAAATTCGAAAAGACCTTTAAAGTGATCTATTTCTTAATAATTCATTAAGATTATACATTTTCGCATTAATAAGACATACATCTTGAAGATTTTTAATAAAACAGCAACTGAACTTTCCGATGAACGAATAACTCGAATGAATGACTGTTAACACGAATGATGAAGTAGTTCCTTAAGGGGGAACTATACCCTACTGAAATAACTAGAAAAGAACTAGAATCTTACTAGATTTTTGGTGGAAACATGGGTTTGCGGGAATCGATTTTTTGACCTTATTTGAGCATATTTTGGGCTGGGTGAGGACTCATTCTGTAGAGGAAGGTTAACTACAGGGTGGCCATCTCATGATGTAACACAATGTAACAAGATTATGTTTATATCTAATAATATGAGTGCCCAAAGTAGAGAAAAAGTCTAGAAAAATAACCGCAGATTTCAATGTATTTTCCTGTCTCAAAGAAACTTTTTTGACTGATATGATGAGATGACCACCCTGTGATGAACCTTCCTCTATCAAATGAACCTTTGTGCAGCTCAAAATATGCTCGTATAAGGACAAAAAATCGATTCCCGTGATTTCATTCACATTAGCATAGATTTCCCCATGAAGACAGAGGTCCTCTCTGATGCAGAGCTAGTCTAGAGCCAATTTTAGATCAGTTCATTTAGACGAGATGGCGCCTAATTAGGAGGACTGTCGATCAGTGCTGCGAGATTGTGCAACATATCGCTGCTGCACTGGGATCATAGCAAAACTGACACAGACGAGGTAGATATTCTAATCGGTGGCACTAATAAGAGAGCGACTTGCCCTGTATAACGGCATTCGCGACGAGCTGAATAGAATATGGAAATAGTAAGCAACTCCATCTCGTGTTCGTAAGGCAGTTGCGTGTTTATCAATTGTTTATCAATGTTACCAAAATTTGTTTTTGCACAGACGTTGATAACATTGATAAATAGTTCCTTTCCAGTTATAATCCGAGGGTATAGTTCCCCCTTAAGTCGAATACGCAATAAATACGATAAAAGTCGAAATTAATCGATATATTGATAACTATATCCTTGTTTAATCGAAAACTCATATCAATATTGAGAGAAGATTTGACATAACCAAAATCTAATTACCGATTACTTCATATTGATACGTACAATATAAGAGAGAGAGAGAGAGAGAGAGAGAGAGAGAGAGAGTGTGTGTTGATTTTTAAATGAAAAATTCATAGTTGTCCAACCTTATTATGCGTTTTCAAAGAATACCAAATTTAAATTTTCTATTTTTAGATAATAGATTCTATAAATTCTTTTATTGCACCTTCATTGCCTCAGCCGTTTCTAATTAATAGTTTAAAGAAACGAGCAAACGCATTACAGCAAAGACATTCTCAGTTACAGCACGTGTTCAAATATTTTAACTTTTACTTCCTTTCTAATTGTAACATAACTTTTCATACACTGCACAATCTAACAACTGCGCCGCGAAATTAATAAATTATGTAATATGTAAATACATCAAATACGTATTACATAAATTGATTACGTAAGGTGTAACGCAAAGGCTGCTAACATTTCATTTCACGTTCACGTCGATAATCTCCGAAACTGGTAAATCAAATGTTTATCCTGATTTTTGTGAAATAATTTACAGAATCACTACTGACTCGATTGATTAATCGCCGTTTCGTACACTCTTTCTGACGCTATAAGAGCACGCTATGGTTAAGCAATTTATTATATGAGCTAATCGAATCGGTTGATTTTAACGTTCCCAAGATTATCTTGCTTCGGTAAATAATCGACACAGGAAATTGCGATAAGCCAGATCAAACACAACTACACGGATGTGCTTTAAGACTATTGCAATATAATTTCCTCGAAAACTGAAAAATTTCAGATACAATTTGATTGACTGCAGAATTTAAAATGGGATTATAAAGTCGAAATATAAATATAAATGCCTTGCTGTGCAGTTCTAGATACATTTTGAACGCGTTATTTTCAGGCTGCGGAAATTTATGCTGATTCACACTTCCACAGACAAATTAACCAAATTTCTATCTTTCGTCAACACTCTCGGAAAACTAAACACAAAATAAAACTGCGTTTAACCCGTTGCACTCGGAGCTATTCTAATTCTACAGTAAACTCTTGATCTAAACCGGATCCTCAGGTTCGTGCTCCGACATAGATATCGTGTAGGGCAGCTAGTTTTTTGTGACAACATAACATAGTCAATTAAATCACTAAATACAGTTCAAATTATATGGGGTGTTTAGCATTATTTTAATCAGAAAAATATCGCAACTAAGTTGGTAAAAGTCCCATAAAAAATAATCAACATGAAATGAATTTACACTTGCCCCGCAGTGGAGGGGGTAGGCGAACTGACTTAAGATCGTACAGCTCCGTCCGGCTTGGATCAAGACTACTGTAAAAGCAACTTTTCTTTCCGACCTAGAGTATTTTCATTTTATACAATTTTTCCGCATTTTATGAAACTGATTCAACTAACATATAGAATACTTGAATGCTCAGTAATTTATTTATCAAGATTTGTGAATATGTTTTTCAAGATAACTGTTGCAGACCCATTAGTCTTTCTGTTGTTCCTGATGTAACACACTTTATTCGTTCAATTTAGTCGCCAGAAATAAATCCTACATGTTGCAATTGTATCGCTAGAAATGCATATGGTTCTGCAATCTAATTATTATTGTTTAAGTAATGTTCAATAGACTGTAAATATCTTTATGCAAAATAAAATACGTGCTGCATAAATTTAAAGGAAAAGGAGCCAGATAGACATTTCATGCTTTCTTTAATCGTTACAACAAGCTGAACTCATTTTGCAATAAATGCATTAAATCCACAGTCTGGTGATAAATGTAATTGGCCGTAAAATACTTCGGTAGCTCTTCAAATTATTCTATTAACCAAGTTCGATCTTTATTCGATTTAATGATTATTATTATCTCCAGATTCATATCATCTCACTTGAAGTTATTTATTGCTATCGGTATCGAAATAATTCGAGATAGGCCAGCATGAAAAATTCGTAAGTCACACGGGAAATCCTTTGAAACGGTGAACGCGGCATAAGTGAAAAGAAAAAATAGTAAAGAAGAGGTGTACAGGACAGATGGCAGTTAGTGTCAGTGTTACAGTAGTGCCCGGTTAAATTTACATAAAATCTGCACGGTTAATTTAATTTACATGAGTCCACCCCACTCGCAACGGCTAGTGTCTTAAGCTCGACGAAGCTAGCTCACTAGACAAGATTAGAGAATAAATACAATGTATGGAATGCCACGACTGGAAAAAATAAATATGGAATAAAGAAAATTTGATTTTCCGTAGTTAACGTCTTTTCCAATGGATGGCTGGGATTCTTCAGATTAAAATGAGCCCAAGCATGAAGTAAATCGGACCATTTTCACCGATTTAATATGGAGCACTATACGTCCAAATTTTGTACAGTAGAACCTCGCTCGTTGCACGAAACGAGACCGAAACCATGTGCAAAAATCGAGGTTGTATAACGAAAGACGTATCTGATCAGAGTAATTCATAGCGTCGATCTTCGTTTGTTTCTTCTCGATCCCCACCACGAGGTCCAGAACCTCGAACACCTAGTAGTGGGAGTCACTAGTATGCAACGAACGAGGTTCGCCTGTACATTGAACGATCAAAATGATTCGATATACATCGTGTTTGGACTTATTTTAACCGGAAGACGACGATTGCCCAAAATGAAATTTCCTTTTATCTATTTTCAGTCGCGGTGTCCTTCTGAAATTCCGAGTCTCGACGTACATCCGCTCGTTACACCGATTCTCTGAAAAGTCAGAGACAAAGGTCGAACCGTGCCTCCAGTCAGTCCTCGAAAAAGAGAGATGTCCTGCTCGCGGGAATTTGACTGCTCTGGCTCCTGAGTTGATGTAAATTCAACCGTGCGCTACTGTAATTGAAAGTAACGAGGGCATAATTTTGAACCGATATATATATACTCACATTGTTGCTTGTGCCTGGTTTCCATAAGGATCATTTGTTCGTGTTTGTGCCATGCAGCATCGGTAGTATCTGTCCCCGTCATACCCCTCGCAGCTGCAGCGGGTGGTTGGATACCCCCACGGCCCCCACCGCCTCCGCCCCCGCCGCTTCCATACTCCATACCAGCGGCACCCTTACCCTTCCCTCCCACCCTTTCACTTCTGCCCACGGCAGTCTTCAGACGCTCACAACATGGGGCACGCCAGCCCTCTCAATACCGCTTCACAGCGCGAACCCTCTCTCCCTCTCCCTCTACCCTTGTCTCTCCTCTCACTCTCTCTCGCTCTTTCTCTCTCTCGTGCGTGCACTATCTTTCTCTATTTCCTTCTTTCGCTCTTCTCTACACTGCACACTGCCCCTCTTTTCCTCTCTTCCTTCCTTCCTACTTTCCTTTCTCTTCGACTCTTCTTTCCCCAAGTGTTCTTTTTAACGGTCTCTATTTCTTCTTGCTTTCTTTTCTCAATTAACACACCCTCGGTTTCCCGGACTTTTTCTTGTTCTTGTCACAGTGTTTGTTCTTCTTCTTCCTTGCTGGTTTCCCTCTTTCTTGCTTTTATATATTACTCTCGTTTGTACGATGTCTCTCTCTCTCTCTCTCTCTCTCTCTCTCTCTCTCTCTCTCTCTCTATTTATTCTCTCTCTCCGCGAAGACTTCTCTCAGTTCATTCAAATCTATACTAAATCACTAGCCGCGGATACGATTGCTCTAGCTGCAGAAGAAACGCAAATGAATTTGGATAAAGAACGTAGAAACGAGACTCGTTAATCGTAACGCTGTATTCCTTTCCTTCTTCTTCTTCTAGTTCTTCTTCTTCTTCTTCTTCTTCTTCTTCTATCGTCTTCTGTTGCCACTTCCCGTTTCTCGGTTACCAAGTGGTCCACCCCTTTCGCACGATCTTCTAGGAGAGAGAGGGAGAGAGAGAGAGAGTGAGAGAGAGAATGAGAGAGAGAGAGAAAGTCCTCGGAACCTTCTTCCGTTCAAGGACTTCTAAACGTCTTCTTGCTCGGTTCCCTTCGTTCCGGCGTAGATATATCGCCTTTTCTCTCATACGAAAAATAACTCTTATTTACAGACACGCTGAGTCTTTTTTCTTTTTCACTCTCTCTCTCTCTCCCCCTTTTTATTACACGATCCACGAGTGCGTGTACTCGTTTTCGGTCACTCCTCTCTCGTCCGGTTCCTCTCGTTCGCGAGTTACTTCCCGTCCTTTCGATTAGACTTTGTTTAGCGTCTCGCGACGATGCGACGGTGGTTCCCGCTCTCTTTTTTGTTCTCCTTCCTTTCCTAGTTCCTTTCTATCGCTACAAGCCGCTACCGTCTCTTTCCGCTTCGCAAATTTTCCTTTCCAAAGGCAAAATCCCTCACTCGGTTTCGCTGTCAATATCCATCATCCTCGATGTTGGTGTCTGAAACCAAAACGAGAAAACATTCGATTAATTTCTGCGGGTAGATACCATAGTGTTCCTCGTTATCTGTCTCGATTCCTTCAACGAGCTACATTATTAGGCTCCCCCGGAAGTTCATTTGGTTGCCGATCAATGCGCCCAATGCAAGTTCAATCAAGTTGTATATGCTAGTATTATTTAACAATGTTAAACATGCACACTAAGAAAGAACCTTTTCGGACAGCCTAATATTTTCACCCCCTGTACTGTCAATTGCCAAACTAATCGATGAAATAAAACTGTATAATTACTTAAGACATGAAAATATACAGGGTGGTCTGCATGGTCTGAAGGGGTACATTATTTAGTGTATTTCTTTTTTTTACAGATAGACGAGTAAAGGACTTATGAAGGTCAACTTCATTTTTTTAAATGGAATGAGTTATTCTTTAATACATCAATCGATACAACTGGACATTCGGTATAAAAAAAGTACTAACCTTTGCATGTTGAAAAGTTAGTGGTTCAGGAGATATTTCAATTTGAATAACTCTAAAACACCATCACTGTCGTACTAACATAAGACGTTACACAAGTAACTAAACTCGTACAACAAGTAAGTTGAAACTGAAAAATTGAAATTGACGAGTTAAAATTGAAAAATTGTAGTTGAAATTAAAGATGAAAGGTTGATATTGAAATTGAAGTTGAAATTAAAAAGTTGACGTTGAAGTTGAAGAGTTGAAATTGAAGTTGAAATAGAAGAGTAGAAATTGAAGTTGAAATGAAAGAGTTGAAATTTAAGTTGAAATGGAAGAGTTAAAATTAAAGTTGAAATGGAAAGATTGAAGTTGAAACAATGAAGTTGAAGAGTTATACTGAAATTGAAGAGTTAAAATGGAAAAATTGAAGTTGAACCACTAACTTTTCAACATGCAAAGGTTAGTACTTTTTTATAACGAATGTCCAGTTGTATTGATTGATGTATTAAAAAATAACTCATTCCATTTAAAAAAATGAAGTTGACCTTCATATGTCCTTTATGCGTCCAGCTGTAAAAAAAATAAATACACTACATAATGTATCCCTTCAGACCATGCAACTTCTGTATACAAAACTTTTTCGTGCGACGCATACTTTGGAAGTTATTATAGGTGTGCAAGTTGCGTGGACCACCCTGTATAATAACTAATGTTTGAAAGAAAACACTCGAATTGAGAAGCATAATGTTTGCATTGTTACTTGTGTGCATAATGGTTGACGAGACTGTATCTTGAAAAGTTTAGGTATAATGAAAAAGAAACATATTCTACACAAGTTCGTAAACTCTTGCATTTCCGAGCACACACAAGCGTCGAATATATTTTTTAATATGTACTAATATAGAACGTGAAAATAAGAATTGCAGCCACATACTTTTGACTGCTCATATACATGTAAAAAGTATACATATAAAATGCCTATATTCAGATAACGAGACAAATACCGAGCATTATTGCAGCATCTTCCTTATTGCTAATTTAAACATGGTCTTTATTCTCGCAGTTTGCTTTCTAAATGTGTGGTCGCAGAATAGTGCAACGCAAACACCAAAAGGTTCTCGAACAATTTAATTTCCATTACCTTTCCTAACAGAGTATTCTAGATAGAATAGTTTAAATCCTCCGAAAGTAAAACAGAACATCCAAAATTAATTTTAATTAACTTTCCTATATAGTAATTTGTTGGATACATATTATATGTATTTTAAACGGAAACATTGATAATACGTAATGAAGTTACATACTCTCCACACCTTTTCGCTTCGTTTTGAGGGTCAAGGTCAATTGAAGGTACTTTATTACGGGTCGTTGAACCCGTCTTTTTAAAAGGACTACAATGCAGTCACAAAAAATATATACGATGTACATAACTCGAAAAAATTAAGGTCACCTTGACATCTCGCAAAATATAAAGCCTTAAAAAATCAAACTATGTTTTTCTAATGTTTTTCTAATCCTTGGATACAATAAATTTCATTTCAAACATTTTTTAATGGAGTCGACAAATAACGAGTTATTTCAGGTGGTAATTTTCATTGACTCGTCCTAAAGTGATAACAATAACTTATGTGATGCAGTAAAAGCAATAAGTAATAAAAAAATGGGGTAGCTTTTTGAAGAAAGTTTTATTAAAATAAAAGTTTAGGGGTTGAACGATTTTTTATAAAGTTTTAATATAAAATATATGCAGTGTGACTCCAGACTATTACAAAAATAGTCCTCCTCGGTTAGTAGCCATTTTATAATTATCAGATCGAGCTTAGTCGTGCATGAATATATATATATAAAAAAAGGAAGATAAACACTGTACGGGACTCGTTGAACAATTTCCGGTAGTTCAAAGCGTGCCGACGTATCCTGTCGTCTCAATTATTAATCTGCAACGAGTCCTTTCTACTTCTCATTATATATTTTCCCTAAACTTTCAAGTTCTGCACATAAAAACAAGTTCAAATCTTACACTTTGACTACACGTGATTCAACCTGTCACAAAGGGAATCTATACGAAACATTCTGTACACGTTGTGAAAACATAATAAAACAATAAGCAAATAAATTTTATTGACTGACACGTGACGATTAGTTGAACTCGATCCATATCGGCAAGATGTAGACGACATAACCTACTATCATAACCAAAGTTAGGATGACATATACTAACCAGTGAAAAGTGTGCTTTTACGAGAGTGAGAAGCGAAGCGAGATGCCTATTACTTTTATTATAATGTTTATTTATTATACAAAACACAGAGACAAAAATGAAGGTTATTTTTACAAATGTAGAACTATAAATTGAGAATTTTGTTTCGTAGTCCATTCATTATTAAAAGGATTAAATAAATTTGTGAATTTAGAATTTACCCAAAATTGAAATTCCATAGAAATGATTTTTCTGCACATTTAAGAAATACAACCTCCTCTTCTCTACCCTTCTAAAACTCCTGTACTGTTCCATTCGGGATAATTGTAAATTCGGAAAGGTTATGCGAACTGTTATTTCCCGATAGCATGACATCGTTAACCACTTCAACAATTTCCAAGCACACGTGTGCTCTATGAATGACGTTCAATGAACTTTTGATCAGATCGATATATTTGTAAATAGTCCGACATATGGAAGCTAAGTTAGAAACTGATACACGCGTGCTTATAATCCGAGAGAAACTTGTTACGAAATTTGTGTTACACGTTCATCCAACTTTAACCCTTACAAGACGGACGCGGAATTATCGGTGACGTATTCAAGAACCATGTACGTATCTTGTCTACCTTACACCAGTGAACTCGTATTCATGCTTTATGTTTGCCGTTGCATGTTCTTTCCGATCATGCATTCCAATATCTTCGCAATACAAATCAAGATTATTCTGATATTTCACCATAATCGCGGACTTTCGAATTAATCAAAATTAATTTTACTACATTTGTTTACAACGATTAAACTGTCCTATAAGCAATCCATCATATTAAAAATAAAACGGAGTGTTTGTTTTCTTTACAATTACAAATGTAAACAAAAGCATTAGGTGTACATATTGGAATTAAAATAATGTTAGTTCTTTTTTTCGAATGATCATTCAAAAACGTCGACGAAAATTAATCACATGCTTAGTAAGAAACGTCTTTCCGAAATGTTCTATGTGATTAAATAAATAAATAAAATCAATTTCTATGCAAATACGAATACCAAATCACGAACATAATTTTTCCGTCCAAGATTTAATTTTCAAACAATTTATTTGAAGAATACACAAATTGTACACGCGTGTCATTAAAAGTTTGAACTTTGTGCATTTCTTTGTCACTTCCCATTGTATTTGTATATTAAAATCACATTTCTGGTTATAAATAATTATATTCGCGTATTGTGTACGAACACATATAACCGCACTATTATAATAATATACAGCAATTTTGGAATCGATTTTGTTAAAACTACGAAATAAATTTATTTATTCTCAGATAATTATGCATTAGAAAATTATCTATTCAAATACAATGTAAATGTATCTATTTCGATGTTTTTAATGGGAAAGGAAGAATTAAGATTTAATTGTTTTATACTACTCTACAAACAGTTTTGTCAATATTATTGTTAAATGTTTTTAGTTTTTATATAGCGTATGCATATAAGGGATGTTCCATAAATTCTTGCAAACGAGAAATATTGCAACAGCTACATATACGATATACATATGTACATTATTTGTACAGGAAATAACGAAATAGTGCATAAAACATCTCGTTTATTTTGATTAGAAAACAATGGCTGAATAGTTCCATCTAATTCAAAGTTCTTTGTAATGTTTACACACACCACCGTCAACATCACCCCCCCTCCCCATATTATGATAGTCCGAAAATACATATGCAGACTTACGAAGTGAATTATGCTATACTTAGGAAAATTCTGATAGCATTTAATTGTAATAATCTAACACAGTTAAAAATAGATTTCGGCCGGAAGTAAATTATACAATAATTTTCCGACATCACACACACACACACACACATGCCCAATACTTTTGGAGTATGTCTCGTAAGTAAGGTACCCATTAAGTCGACGGTAAACGTGTCGCCTATTATTAGATGCGTCGTTTCCGCATACGTGCACGTAGGATGCGTTATACATAATCTTGGTTAGCAAAAAGAAATGAAGAACCCCGAATAGTGTCTGATCTTTTGATCATACTCTTTAACCTCGTAAAAGTCTTCCAAGTAATTACAAGAAAACTGTGGCGAGCTACAACACAGAATTACAATTATAATCTTCTAATATCAAAGGTATGTACATATAATAACAAGAAACATTATCTATTACAAAGACATATAGCGACAGAATTATTGGATGAAGAATTTGTACGCTTGTTTCATATTCCTGACACGCAAATCTTGCATGGAGATACGAAAGTTACAACAAAAGATCAAGTATCGCACATGAAAATAAGTATTTCCGATAACTCCTATTAATTGAGAGAGAAAGGAGCTTTTCCATAAATTATATTGACAAGGAAATGTTTCTCAATTGTTAACTCCTTTCTAATATTAGAAAGAAATGAACACTTCGTATATGAAATCATTTATTGGCACATGTATTACATCATTTAAAGAAAACTTAAGCTGTTGCGTAAGTTGATAAATGACAGTTCAAGTGATACACATATCTGATAGTGCATCTTAAAACACACACGCGGAGTTTGAAAATGTATAAATTGTTTGTTTTCTGTAGTGAACCGAGAAATGATCGCTACACATGTCTGTACTTGTAATACAATACAAAAATTAAACATAGCAATTGCTCAGTAGTTACATAAATGTAAAGGAAAAGTGAAAGAATCTAATTCATTTAAATACTTAAAGTATACTTCAGTAAAATCTATAATCTACTTATGTTTAGATTCGATAAATAACAGAAAGTATTGATAAGTTGATTGATATAGTCTGTGAATTTATAGATTACATAATCGTATGCTTTGAATCAACTTAATTAAGAGAATTCAAATATTGTTTTATACTTTTATGTTTCAACTTAATTTTAAATTACATTATTTATTAATACTTGTACATTTAAGTATTTCAAATTTTCCAAACAAATAAACTACTTCCCCTCGCAGTAATCGTGGTACAAGTGCAATGTAAACATATTTTCTATAAGAAAATGTGGAGACTTTCAAGGTTGATTATGCTTATCGGACTTTGTAAAAATACAGAAACTGAGTACCTCTAGCAAATTTTTCAGTTGTCAACTTACTAGATCCATATTGACTTTTACTTTTACTATAGCACATTTACAATTTAAATAGACTATATCTTTTAAGACAATTGCTTAGTCACTACTAATCATACTGATTGTGAAATCTAATTAACGCTAAACCTACCACAGCTGGTCAAGTGACTGGTTTCTGGATTTTGATTTTACAATTATTGAAATTATAATGATGCTTCCACTGGAAATAATTTGACATATTTTGTATCCAAGCTCATATTATTATAAAGATCACAGAAAATCATAAGGCAACGCATGCCAGCCATTTTTAGAGCTCAGTAGGCTTAGCGTTAATAATGCTTAACCTTGTTAAAACCTCGAAAACTGCCTTTAATTCAATGAACAACAATAGTTGTGAAATTTTTGTAGAAACCAATTTAGAGTAAACCAACAATTTCATGATGAAAATATTCAAAATATTTCCATGTATGTATTCGCTAAATCAATTTGCAATAGAGTACAGCAATATTTGTACATTCGTGCAAATACTTTCATTTTTAATAGTTGAAACTTCTTATTCTTCCATTTGCTTTCAGATATAATCGATTGACTGTTTACGGTGTGTAACGTACGATGCAAACTTATTCCAATTTTTGAGTTTTACATCTAGAATATATAATACAGATCATCTGCAAACATAAATATGGATAAACAACAGCATTGTATACGAATGTTTCGATACTAACATGGTTATTGCATATGAATTACAGCTCCATCCATATTTGTCATTTATTGATAAACGCATCTCTACCAAATTCTAGTTATACTTCTGTAATTTTAGGAATGCATTCCATATTGTGATGTAAATTAATCTAAAAAAGATATTTAACAATGAATACATATTTGTTTCAGTAAGACCAATTACAATAGCCTTAACTACCTTAAAATATCTTCTTGCATGCTTTTAGTTATTGAAATATTTCATGCCAAAACTTAGAACTAACAGTGACAATAAGCTACTAAACTATACGTAATCATAATGGTATTTGTTTACAGTATATGCAACATAGTTAGTATCATACAGAAAAATGGAAATGTTTTAACAATAAAGGCTAGATCTGAATAAGATTTTGTAAGCTTCATATCTTTAAATCACTTTCAAAAATGACAGTCAACCACCGTGATTGAATTCTTGAAATTCATTACGAGTTAAAACTATTTTGTCAACTGTAGAGTACTAATTATACAGGGAACAAATGTATACGTTTACCTCGATATGCAAAATATACATAAATCAACATTCTCAATGCGAGCTCACTTACAATTACAAATGTAGCAAATATTTGATGAAATTGAATGCACACTTTTATACAAAGCAGGAGTTACTAACAAATATATTAGATATGAAACTGCTGTACCAGTGTGGTCTATTTTGGTGTAAACAATTAATATCATTACCTGTGACAATCAATTTACATTCACATGATTGATATGTCACATATATCACAAAAAATTGATGTAGTAGTAATTTCGAAAAAATAGTAATCAAAGGATTTTATAAAATCTTTCGAATAATGTTGGTTATAATGTATTAAAGGTACCAATTTATTGAGTCATGATCATTAATGTTGTAACTGATGCTTAAGTGAATGTTTTCTAAAAAAATTGTGTAATTCAGGCATTTTGTAAATTTTGATTATATAAGTTTGAATGATATGATTTTGTATATGTTGTTTAAAATCTTTACTTTAATTAATAATACTACATTTTTTAATAAAATTAGTCAATTCTACATTTTAGGTACATTTTGTAAAGTTGTTTGACCTAAACTTTAATTGGAATTTCCATGATTCAAGTTCCAAAGTATAAAATCCATTTAAACTTCGTATTTTAATTATCATCATGTTTATGTATTAAACATGAACAACGACAATATAAATTATATGTAATGTATTTAAAATATAATGTGCAATACATTTTAATGCTTGTAATACTATAATCACAGAATTTTCTTAAACAGAACACATTATAATTACGACATAGTAACAATAATTGACCTTGAACAAGTATGTATGTTGAATTTGATTCTTCAGCAATAACCGTTTATATTTATGTAAAAAATATAATAACATTAACTTTTTTTGAATTTCAATAGATACAATTTCCTTACACTACTTTTAAAATAATAAAATATTATCTATAAAATCAACTGGCACATTCAAATAGATATTCCTAAAAATTGATTAATATTTTCTATTTCAGATCAGCGATGCAAAGATTGTTAGTAATATAAATAATCATTAAATTTAGCTACATTCATATTGTCTCGCATCAACATTTACTAAATATTTGATACATATAACAAGTATGAAGTATAAATAACAGGAAAGAAATAATCTATGATAATTTTTGAGGTTAAGTAGTAACGATCACTAACCTAACCTAGAAACAGACACGTCGTATGATATATAATATTTCGAAGTTACGCGTTTCTAGCAATTGGAAACTGTTATAGACAAAGATAAATCACTCGTGTCAATCAGTTTATATAAATAAGTACAAGCACAATAGAAAGTGTCATATATAATATGCACGGTCTTCAATTCATTTACCTTCTTGATGTAATACGTACGTTTCAGAATACATGCAATTCCACCATTAGAAAACGTTTCAACGTTTCAACAAGTAAAAATAAAAGAAATCGGAATCTTTTGTTTACAAAAGCACTTGGCTTACAGTATTTATTCAAAATAGAAACGAAAAATATACTTCTTCTCGTTTTATCTACTATCCTTCCCACCTCTCGCTCGTTCGCTCTCTCTCTCTCTCTCTCTCTCTCTCTCTCTCTCTCTCTCTCTCTCCCTCTCGCTTTTTCTCTTTCTCTACGCCATCCTGTTTTCTTTCCTTTCTCTCTCTCCTCTTTGTCTCGAATAACTATTTGAAATATGCATATGCATCGCGAGAACAAATGGCCATGTTCGAATGTAAAAATTACGTAGAAAAATTTCGACTCACCAGGTATTTTTCATTGTCACGCACTTGGTTGCGTACTATCAAACACTTCACAAGACAGTAGAAAAGCACAGATAAAGTATATTTTTACTCAACAATGCCGTTGAACTGTCAGCGTACGTACAGCCTTTGAAAAATCTCTATTTTCGCCTCTCTTTTAGTTAACGTAAACACAGAATTTCCATTGTTTATATTCTCTTGAAATTCTTTAATCGCGGCAAAGGACGTACTTGATACCTTTCCCGTTAGTAATCGACAGTGTGATCGCGATTTATGGAAAAATAAACAGATCCGTGACCACGAAATCAAATGTTAACCGCGCACATGATAAAATCTTCTATCTGTGAGAAACACCGAACAAAAATTTCCGCAGATATATAAGCTCGACGTATGATTCCCACGCCCCTGAAGTACCGACCGTATTTCACACGTGGACACTTGTATCTTTTCGTGAATACGAACGGTTAAAATGTCGGACTCCCACGCCACCACCTTCAGACAATTACACGTAACGGTTGACACTATACCGACACTGTATTGATGACACTATGTGTACAGTACACCACAGCACAATTATTTCGAGTTATCACCGGTATGGTAGAACACCAAATGGATGAGAAACAGTGGGCATATATCACGATCTTCGTCCATTTGTCCACCTAATCACCTGTTATAAGGAATTAAGCTGATCCTCTCTTTCTCTTGAAATTTTCTTTATTTTTCCATTAGATATTCATGATCGAGACGCGATAGGTACACACTTCAGGGACACGCCGAACATCGAAGTCTTTGTCCGAAAACGTTCTAACGTGTGTGTTGATTCTCGGTAAGTATAGAACTCCTTAGGATAAAACGCATAAGCATGAGGAATGATGAAAAATGTCAATGGCTACCGTTTGTTTTCTATCATTCGTTCGTTCGGTTGATCGTTCATGTACGAATACGTTGAATCGGGTTTAATCGGGTCAAATCGGCTGAATTCAGGTTATGGCCATTGGGGAGTCGAGAGCATGCTTTGCATGACGCGTCCAACGACAGGTATATCACGTGGTTCGTCGCGTCCTTTCTTAGTCCCAACGTTACCGATATACAGTCCTTTTCGATCGACTCGTGAAAGATATACACCGAAGGTCAGTGTTCAGAGCCTGTCGGCGACTTCTCGCCCTGTGGATAGGCGCTGCAACGTGTTTGATGATTGGTGCAATCGAGTACGTACACTAGTAGACATGCTGCATATACCACATCATGTTCTGGCGCCGTCGGCGCTGCTGCTGCGGACGGAGAAGGCCGGAGTAATAAAACTGGCTAACACCCCCGCGAAAGCGCTGCAATGAACTCGCCCGGTTCGAAGGGTCAAAAGCACCGCGGCAAAATAATAACAGAACGCAGCCGCCGCCGCCACCACCGTCGCCACCGCCGTCGTCGTCGTGTAGGCTGAGGGGTCAGCAGCGTCGCCGCCGTTACCGTTGTTGTAAGCAACCTTCTTAAAACAAGCTGTTGCCGGTACTGTTGTCGTTGTTTCTGCTGTTGCCGCCGCCGCCGCGAGAAAAACGGCGCGACGCCCCGACGCGGCGGAAAGTTGTCAAAACAGCACAACGTCGCGCGCTGCTACTGCTGCTGCTTCTACCACCGCTCCTGCTCCTGCTGCTGCTACCACTACTACTACTACTACTACTACTATTACTAATGCTGTTCCACCTTCTCCTCCTCCTCCTTTTCTTTCTACTGCTGTTGTTGTTGCTATTGCTGCTGCTTTTGCTGGTGGTTGTTCGCGGCCGCGGGTTTTGGCGGGTTTCCACGAGCGACGAGCGCGCACACCACTGGCACACACCGCGGCCGCCGTGCATTCACCTCGTCCTCACACCTTGCGCCACCGCTGTCGTTGCCGTCACTGTTGCTGTCGCCACCACCACTTTTAACGTTATTTTTGGTCTCGTCCTTAATATTCTTCTCAGTTTCTCCGTTTCTGATATGTTTTGCCGAACAAGTTCGACTACTTTGCACCGCCGTGGTCGGTTTTCCCAAAGTTTTCCTCTTACACTGCGGCGAAACCAAGTATCGCTTCGCCACGCTACTTTCCGACACGCATCAAGATTATACACCCTCGAACTAACCTTACTACCGTTAGAATAACCGATTTCAATTATCGACTCACAAAATAATGCATACAAACTATTTAACGTCCTTTCACTGGATATAAGATTTGTATCCCCTAATCGCGGAGATACCGCATCACTTTCACGGGCGAACATGGAGCTCGATCCATGCCGAATGCTTTATGAAACATCCGCAACTCCGTTTTGTGGCGCTTCTGATCTGTCGTCGTTCCCCTCTACCCCTTTATCATTTCTTCTTTTCCATGTGGTCTTCGTGGGTCTTCGTCAGTTTCCAGGATTACCAACTTCCTGAACAACGCAAAGTTTTCAATTTTCTACTGATTTTTTACCGATAAATAATCATATTTACAGACTTTTATTCCTGTTTTCACTTTATTCTAGCTTTCTGTCTCTTCCCATTTATCAACGATATTTGTCATTTCTGTTTCATAAAACCATCCTTATTTCATTTTTATCATTTCATTTCTAAAATAATTATATATACTATTTATATATATGTATATGTTCATAGTTATCCATATGTAAAAGTGTGTGTGTGTGTGTGTTGTAATAAAACTGAAAATTATAATTCAAGAGAATTGTAACACGTAGATAAAATGTTTAAATATCTTTGCACTTTTTTACAATATTTCCTTTACTAGTACTTTTATTATTATAGTATATATATATTGTGATGTTACGTCGCAGTGTGGTGGGATTAGGGAATTTGCTGGGTTCGGG
>CM052291.1:7999053-8082428 GCA_028455765.1 Lasioglossum oenotherae | reverse complement strand
CTAGGCACGGGTTGGCCAAAGGCACGCCTGGTTAGCTGGGTATATATACTGCTATATACGTTACGTTATGTTACGCCATGTTTCCCCTGTATTTCTGTTTGCGACAGTTTGTGACTAAAATTGACTAAAAAGAACTAAAACACACGTTTGCAAGCAACAATAGTAATTTGTTGGGTTAGTATAAGACAGTATGATTCCTCAACTGTTCTTTATAAGATCATAAATAATATTCTCATTATTATGTTCAACCAATTCTATTGTTTATTTCTAAGATTTATCACAAATACCTCTTTCTAAGGAATTACACACTGTTGCATTTGATAATCTATATGACAAAATGACAAATGATATGATTTAAAGATTCGGAAATGTGACATTAAATTAAAAAGAGTAGCTATTAAATTATCTTTGTTGAAAAAGGATTTAGAATCGAAAAGAATTCATGTTTTCTTACCTGTATTGCTTATATGTATAAGAATGTGAATATCTACGAAAAGATAATAATATTAAACAATTAAATGTTTTCAAGATAAATAATATTGATTCAAGTGAGAATATTGTTGTAACTGATTATACATATTTGCAGTATTATTGAACTTTATATGTGTATAATAACATTTTTATCCCTTTCAGGGCAGTGATGCCAGTTGGCATTAATATAATTGACGATTAGATAATAACATTAAAGTATCAAGTTTTTGAGAGCACAAAACACTGGAAGTTGAAAGTTTAGCAATGAAGTTGCTATAACATTAATCGATGTCGTATCCTAAAGTTTAATGCTATAATTTGGCTTAATTCAAGCTATTGATGTTGTTCCACCGATTTCGAAAGTGCTACTGTAAAGCATAATTTAAACGGAACAAAGAGAAGTTCATTCTCATAAATAAGTGTCCTTTTATAACTTGAAAGCGACAAATACTTTATATATAACACGAATATATATTTGAAAAATATATAAAGTATATAAAGAAATCAAACGAAAATTGGTCAATATTGCTTCAATATAAATAGACATTAATGATGTCAAATCAATGTGAATTGTGTTCAATCAAGTTTCAAGATGAGCACGCCTTACAAGGTCACCTCGGGGGTAAAAAACACTTACAAAAAGTTCAACTGTTAGAAGGAGTAAAAAAATCAATTTTTGTTTCTTCACTACCACAATTTATTCCTCCGCCAATAATTCTTGAATTTTTTCAACAATACGGTGCAATCAAATGGCATAACTTCAAACGAAACAACCTTATAATTGAATTTGCAGAGAGGTATTAAACAATTTTATCATCCATTTATTACTAATATGCAATTTTCCTTTGTTGCAATCTTTTCTTCACAGCTGTAATCAATTTTTTGGTATTGTAGAAGTTCTACAGAAGCTATATTAAGTAAACCACTTTGGATAAATAATGTAAGACTAAACGTACAGAGACGAATATTTCACAACAGTAAGTATTATTGAATGGGTACTATAATAGATATCTATACATGGTGAGTCAATAACACAATTACTTAAAGAGAGGCTCTAATCAAATATAATATAAATCTGAAAAATTATACAGGTTTTGCACACAAAATTTTAATCTTTTTGCAAGTCTTATTTATCTTTTTGCAGATGAAATTCACTTTTTCACAGATCAAATTCATATTATAGATGATTGTGAAGTAATACTGTTGGTCAGAAAAGCAACAGTTTGTTATTACTACCAACATTGAAAAAGTTTTCTCAAAATTTTAAGTCTGTGAAAGGAACATTTTGACTGATTGTTGAAACCATAGACACTTAGTTAGTAGATGTCATTAATCATTCTGTTGTAACTATCACTTCTACAGGCTGCCATAATTATTACATGCATATGTAAATAAAATTATTCTGCACAATAGCAGGAGGAGCAGTATAGATGAATTTCTTATTTTGTTATTTCATATTCAAGTATTATGAGAAAACAAATTTGTAGAAAAACTTGAGTTACAAAAGGGTGATTAAGACCTGCTGAAGAACTAATTTGGAGTGCAAAAAGGTGAATATGATCTACAAAAGAATTAATTTGGAGTGCAAAACCTGTAAATGCAGTGGAAAAACAGTATTGCCATTGAGAATAAATGGAAAATCAGCTTAATATCTTAAACAATATAAGATGTAACACGGCCAAATTGTATTTATCTAATGAATCCTTTCAAATGCAATATATTAATTTAAAATGTTTTCTGATATAATTAATAGGTTTTAATTATTTTAGGTAATAGTTCATATTGGCTCACCCAGTATAATTTAATTTCAATTTTGTACATACGTGTGGTACTTATGTCAATAGCATTGTTTGCCTAGAGATCTAAGTTTTTTTGTCTTAGTCTTCTACGATGGAAGATTAATTTGACAATTATAAGACTTGTAATATTCCTGCTGTTTTTTTTAACCTCCAGAGGGTTGGAAAACATTTAATTGGCTTTTGATAATACTAAAAAATTAGAATATATTAATATTAGAAAAGTTTCAATTTCTTTTTCCTTTTAGGATTGGAAAGCTATCATACAGGTTCGTGCTTTGATAACTCATTAACATATATTAGTTCTTAAAATAAATCTACTCACTTATACTTATTGTTAGGCCGCGGATCTTTATGGAAAATAAAAATGTTCTTTGTTTGTGGCCCGAAACAAGTGCAACATAGAAACTTCTTTCCTTCTTTAATCATTTTAATAGGTTGAAAATAATGTATCAATACTCTCTGATAAATTTATAAAATCCACAGTCTACTTATACTATGACATTCGCTGGCCCTCTAGAGGTTAATACTTTGTAATTTGCCAATGATGATTTACACAGAGCACAAAGTCTTAGTTTTCTACAGTATCATTCTTAGTAAAGTAATCGAAGCTTGCGATAATTGTATCTTTGATGAAAAAATAGCAAGTATCGTAATGATTAACTGTATGAAGATTATTTTTAATTTTGTAATTATTTTCTTTTAAGATCTGAAAATCCCAAAATTAATGAAGCAATGTAGTCCAATAGAAAATACAGGTACAATCAATTATTATAATATAGAACATATATTTGAAGAAGAAACTACATTCGACGAGCAATTAGCAACTTTTCTAAATGCAATTCAACTTAGTGAAGCTGATGTTGAAAGAAAATATGAAATTGTATGTACTCAGTTGGATAAGATATTTAAACAAACATTTCCGAACTGCAAAACATATAAATTTGGATCAACTCACATGGGTTTGGGTTTTAAAGAATGTGACTTGGATATATATATGGATATCGGTAATTTTCACATTTACTTTTCATTATATTATTTCTAACAGAATGTTAAAATATTATAGTAATAACATTTTTATTTTAGGTGAACGAATAAGTGAATCAACGAATGCCTCAGCAGATACATGGACTATGAACAAAATTTTGAAGGAAGTTAAAAGAATCATGTACAGAATGAAGCAAATATTTTCGAATATTATATCAATTCCAAAAGCTAGAATACCGATTATAAAATTCTGTTATGTTAAAACAAATATTTCTTGTGACATATCATTTAAAAACGGTTCAGGTATATATAACAGCAAACTTATAAAACATTGCATTTCGCTTGACTGCAGGTTAAAGCCGTTAATGCTGCTTATTAAGTATTGGGCAAGAAATTTTAAATTATCCAGCAGTGGAAAAATATCGAATTATGCATTAGCTGTCTTAATCATTTTTTACCTTCAACAGCCATCTGTAAACATTATTCCTCCATTACTCGAGTTCCAAAAGAATTGTCAACCATACATTATAAATGGATGGCAAGTTAATTTTGACGAAAATACAAAATTGCCACCAATTACAAATACGAGTAGCATTCCACAACTTCTTTACGGTTTCTTTATTTTCTATTCAACGTTTACATTTAAATCTAACATAATTTGTCCGCTTGATGGAAAGGTACATACAGAATTAGAATTTAATGATGTGGAAAATTTGCCACATTATATGGATAGGTATAAAGTATGTGCTATTAAAGATGATGAGAATTGTAAGTTCAAAGTAAATAGAGCTATGTGTGTTCAAGATCCTATAGAACTTAATCATAATATTACAGCAAATACACCACATTCAACGTTCGATGCTTTTGTACAATATTGTACAATTGGTGCTGCAGTCTGTACAGAGGCTAGTAAAAATGATTATAAGGATTTACTAAAAATCTTGTTTAGTACAGTCAGAAAAGAAAAATTTTCGGGGCATACATTTAAAGTTACTATCTCTGCCAATAAGGAAAAATGTGTAAATGTTACGAAAAAACCAAAACTCACAAACAATGATTGGCATTCTGCTGTTTATAATATAGTGACAAGTATTTTTGAAAAAGTTTTTAAACTACAAGTTGTTGCTTTAACTTCTGATGTAGAGGCAAAGCAACAAAAGACTGAAGTACTGTCAGATGTACACACAGAAGAATATCAAAAAATTGTATTTCATTGTACTGGTTCTCTTTGTACGTGGAGTAATAGAAAAGTTAGTAATATTATTTTAGATCCTAGTTTGAGTTGTTTAGAAAAAGAAACTTTTATAACAAACGAAACAATAAAAGAGAACGAAAAAGAGAAATCCGCAAATAGAATAAATTTAGATTTCATGTGTACATTTGAGAAAAAAGCTAATCCTTTACGAGTTATCTTAACAGTAAGTAATCGAAATACTTACGAGTCGATTTTTCAAGGGTTTGCATATTTTGCTGAACATAAAATACTTGAGATAGTAAGACAAACATTGACACACATGCAGCAATTCAACAAATCTAACTAAAACGTGTACGATACTACCGGCCGAAAGTTTGGGTATGAATATTTATTTACTAATATGTCAAATATCCTTATTTTTTTTGTTATTAATATAGTGTGAACGAATACAAAAATAAATACACGAATGATCAAAATAACTTATAATGGTTGAAATATTTTTTATAAAATGACCGTATATTACCAAATTTTTCGTTCATCGAAGTATTCGCCTCTTTTCTTCATTTAACATAGTTTTAGCATACTAGAAACAAATTTATCTATATGCTTTTCAGTTTGTTCTATAGGAGCTCTTGTCTACGTCTGGATCTAATTCGTCCTATAGAAGCTCTGTCAAATTAATTTTTGAAATCGTATTTCTTGCACTAAAATCATACTGAAGAAAAGAAACTATACTGTAGGAAATTAAACCTTATAGTCTGCTTGGGTGTGGAATACAAATGTAACAGTTGTATCCAAACTGTCGGTCGATCGTGCATATGCGTGAACATTAAGGACCAAATGTAATATTTAATTTCCTATGATGATTAGGAATTATATACCTCTTCATTATTAATAGAACACATGTTCTTCTTGAGTTAGTTAAATTTTTAAATTAAATTTAATCTTAATTTTCAATGTCTCTACCACTTATAAATACATGTAAATAAAATTTGTGATATAATATATATATTTTTTATTCTGCTATATACCTTTTGTACTATATTATTCTCAAATTATTTAAAAAATAATATATTAATTATTATTATATTGGATACAAAATGTTTTATTGTTTTGACAAGTTATGATAAAACATTCTTAGGATACTAACTTTTCTAAAATAAATAAATTCATTAGATTAATAGATGTAATAATGAATTGGCGCTAAATGTATATAATATTTGTATATATTATGTGAAGAGATTATCTTCCGTTTTAAGAAGTTGTATGAAACTATTACCGTCATTAAACAAACATTAATTAAAAAATTATAACTCGTTCAAGATAAAATCATTTGGCAATTATTTCAAAAATTTATTATACCTAATATTTAGTACAACATTTAATACTTAAAGAAAATAAAATAATTCTAAGATTTTCTAAAAATGTATTGTATAATTATAAAAACAAAAATATGAAATCAGTAAAATACTTATTATATGGATATATAATGTAAATGCCTATACGCATTTACTAATATTTTTTACTATTTCGATTACATTATATATTATAATGTAAAGTGCATAACATTCCTATATTAATAAATTTAAGTCTTTTCAAGCTAAAAAGGAAGTGCTATACAATAACAGGGGTGCACAAGAATTTAAACTAATTTTGTTGTAGTTAGTGGTAAAAGAAAAGTAATTTAATACGAATTTGGTTTAAGAATTTAACATTTCGAGAAAAATCACGTTGTTCTATAAATTACAAGTTTTCATATTTTAATATATTCTTTATACATTTTTTTTATCAAGATCTTATTATTTTGAAATAGTCAGAAGAAATCTGACAAGATTTATAGATTAGACTATAGATTATACTATAATATATACATTATTATTTGAGTGTAATATGTTTAAAGAGGTTCTTAAGAAATTAAAACTTCAAACCATATATATAATTGCATTCCACTGTATTTATTAACATATTTGACTTCCAATTTTCTCAATAAAATTATGCAGCACATATGTTAATAAATTGTTCTAAAGAACTCAAGTAGTATACACACTTTTTACATTATTATTTGAAAATAATAATAACATTTCTGAATAAAATATATATTTTTTAAATATTTTATTTTGTCAGTTAAAAACGACAGAGATATTTCGAAATCTAGCTTTGTATTTAATAATCTCACACTTTATATTAAATTTGTATAATCGAAACACACAATGTTCAAATTACTTTTTTTATTCGGTCATCAAACTGTTAATATTATCTTGTCAATCTATTCCGTACTTATCCTATAATCGTGCATGATAAAACTTGTATCATGAAAAATTTGTATTCTTATACTTGGTAATTGAATTTAAATAATTTTGATTAACAAAAGAGGTAATTTATCGTTACCTGTTCCCTAAAGAATGGTGTTCTGGGTTTTCGAATGAAATGCCATAGCACATTTTCCGCGTTGATAATTGTTGGTCGTATTTAACTGCTCAAGTTTTACATATGAAAATGATTTTTATACAAAACAAGATAGTAACATATAAGGCGCATCACTCATGAAGTTTGTACAATTATCATATACTAGTTATACACATCTGATAATCTACCATAGAACGTTTATTATATAAACGTTATATAGAAAAGTACTTTGCATTTACATGTACTGTCGCAATATTTGTGTAAACATGGTTTAAATGTATATATTTGTATGCATTCAAATTCACTTCTCTTTCACGTGATGCTCAAATTGATACTACCAAATCATACATAAGTTGAATTTGAAAATAAAACGAGAGAGAGAACTAATATTTATATCGAGTTCTTAAAATTTTTGTAAGAATAGATAATAAATTTTTCAATATATTTGTATATTTGATTATATAATTCTACAATATTGTAAATTTGTGCTTTACACAAATAATTTTAGAATTTTCCACGATATCCTCCACGGCCACGGTAAGGTCTTCCTCCTGAATGCTTTCCTCTGTATATGTGTGGTTTCATGTGGGGGCTGGATCTACCTCTTGTCATCTTTCCTCTTCCATGCCAATCTGATCCTCTTTGGAATGTATGCTCCATTTCTAGCTCTTCCGAAGAATCTTCTAACATCATAGGACTTTCACCACGACTATGGTCACTTCTGTTATCGTGAAAATCATCGCGTTCATTCAAGGAGTGTCTGTAGTTAGGCGAATATCTTTCACGAACGTAATGATCGCGCATGGATCCCTTATGACTAGAGAAACTATCCCTATTTCTTATGGGTGATCCTAAATTTCTTGAATTATGATCTGAAGAAGATGCAGAGTCAACACAATGATCACGATCATCGTTTCTTCTGGGAGGAGATACTGTTCTACTCCAAGTTCTTTTTTGGGATGAATTACTTAAACTCCACCTCAAATCATCTGCTTCTCGATATTTCGGTGCATAATCGAATGTTTCACGCATGTTCCAATCAAGACGATCCATAACGGGTCTCTTTTCTTCCTTACTTTTGTGTTGCAGATCTTGAGGATGAACTTGTACTTCAACATCTACCATGGTAACAGTTGCTTGAACAAGCTTCGTGCTTGTTTCTACTTCATCGGTTTGACAAATTTTTTGATGCATTTGTACATTTTGTTTTACTGGAGAAAGGTGTTGGCCACTTTCTTCCTCTTCCCAACATATCTTACTCTTGCTTCTTTGCAAAAGTATGGAGTTCGAGGAATATTCTTCTTGTTCGTTTTGTACATTCTCCTTTACAGGATCATAGAAAAATCGCCCTTTCATCATTAAACGGGGATCTTCGATAGGAAGTTCGCGCAGGGCATGTTCACAATGGCGCATTATTTCAGGTTTGAATCCTATTACAGTAAGAAACATAAATTTACGCGGACTCCGGGTAAAATTCTTGAAAATATTGTGTGCATTCATTGAAAATGCTGTATGTATGTGTATTCAAATTGTGTATGGAATATGTTTATCATACAGATTCATTAACAAAGTTTTAAGACTTTGAAGCATGGAAATATCCTTACCTGGATATAAAACTGGTAGAGTAGCTGAATCTAAAAAAATGTATAACAAAATTTAAAAAGAAAACTTCAATATGCAAGTGTCAATTTTAATAACAACTAAGTAAAGAAGAAATATATTCGCACCTTTTGCGGAAACAGATGCTTCCAATAGACTGGATAAACTCGTCTTTTCAAACTGCTGTAAGGTGAATTCATAAGTCAAATATTATTTTCTTAGGGTGAAACTGAAATATTTAACTGCAGACTATGTGAAAAAAGCACACAAAATCTGATAATATGATAGTATAAAGCATGACACGTAAATATTTAAAAAAAAAGAAAAGAACACTGTTACAATGTGTAATAGAATTACTTTTGTATCAGAGATGACCGGTGGTTCAGGAGTCTTTAGTCGTTCTTCTTGCGAATCATGATATCCATTATAGGAATCTCTGAAACTACGTTCCCTGTAGGATGGAGATATTTTCTCCCTGGATTTGTTTGGAAATTCAAAATTTTGAATTGGTGATTGTCGTGCAGGAGGAATGCCGTGCGATGAATTGTACGTTGCCGGTGGATGCTCCATAGGCCCTACAGCAGGTTCAGGTTGTGGCGAAGATATTGGTGCTGGAAGAAGCGGTGGTCGATGCGGAGGCGGAATTGAACTTGTATTTGGTTGATTGTACATCACTGGGCCAGAAACATATTCCGTTTGAGGTAACGGATGTAATGGTACAGGTTCAAAATTCATCGGTTGAGATGAACTTTCGAAATTCATAAACGGTGGTCCACCCGAAGCAACACCTGATGACATTAGAGGTGGCGGCGGTGGTAATCCAGCTTGATGCATATAAGGCGGCATAGGCAATGGTGGTCTAGACTCTCCTTCCGTTTGATATGGAACAGTATTCATCAGTGGTGGTATGCCATCCATTGTTGGAGGAGGTGCATAACCAGTATTTATATGTGTTGTTACTATCGCTTCATTTCTCAGTTGCCTTGTAAGTTCATTGATAAAAGGTGATCGCTTCCTTGTACGACGTTCTACCGATCTACTCCGACTTCGACTCCGTCGACGAGGACTATAACGTCTAATCGGTGAACGGCTGACTTTCCTTCTAATGCGCTCCATACTGCGGCTTCGTTGCCGATCTCGTGATCGACTTCTTCGGCTTAACAATTTCAAAGTTGTGTTAACATATTCTACTTACATAAGTCAGGAGTTTATTAAAACTTTCGTTATAATTTTATAAAAATACGATTCTTACATGTTTGAATTGTATAAAGTCGTATTTTACAAGAAAAATTGACAAAGTATGTATTATTTTCTTATTACAACTACAGTGAAAATAAAGAAAAGTATAATATACATTTGAAAATCTTGTCTTCTCACCGTTCATGTGTATTTGTACGTCTTCTGTGTCGTTCGGCACTCCATCTTCTATCTGCGCTTGTTCTTCGTTCCCAACTGAGACGTCTTACTGGGCTTCTTCGTCGATCCGGGCTGAATGCGAATGGGCTTCTACGGGCACAGTTGAATCTTGGGCTTCTTCTTTTGTCAGGACTAAATCTCATTGGACTCCGATGTCTTTCAACATTCATCTTAAAAGGACTTCTACAACGTTCTGGACTCATTAATAGCGGAGATTTACGACGTGGAGAATTTAAAGAGTTCACTCTGATCCTATCTGGAGATCGGCGTCTTAACGTATTTCCTCCTTGACGTTCTACACTTCTGCGTCGTTCACGACTTCTACGAACATGTATCTGTGTTTGTTCGAGACTTTGTTTCTCCGCAATACTTTGAATAGCTTCTACTTCTGTACCTGGCGGTACAACATTATCGGAATCCAACAAATGCTTAATAGCTTTCTCTTTTTCAGCCAGAAGTTTACTTTCATTGTCTCTTTTTGTACGTATTTTATCTCTCTCTATGTCCTTTGTGCTTTTGGAAGGATCGCGGCGTGTTTCTTCATGTTTTTTTCTCTTCCCTCTTTGATCTCTCCTTACCTTTGTCACGACGATGTCTGTCCCTATAAATAGGCTTGAAATCATTCTTTCCTACATATTACCACTTGTTTAAGGGAAATAATATAAATACTTTCAAGTATATTAAATAGAACAAGGTGATAAAAGAATATACTGATAAAAATGATATACAATCAAATTATAAAGGGTTTGAATTCTAATGTTATTCTGATAATATTATATAACAAACTTAGTTCTGTAATAAATAATAATAACAATCGGTACATTATCGATGCTGTCAGCTATAAATAGCTGAATTCTACATTATTGACACTACCTAGAAGGACGTTTCTGTTCTTGTTCCTTATTGTGCGAAGTTTTAGGTTCAACTTCTTTCTTTTCTTCGTCACCTTCCCAAGCGTCAACGACATCCAAGCCTTCCATGAAATCTTCATCGTCAAGGAATTCTTGAAGTTCTTCGTCTGGAATCTCTTTTAAACCTTCAATTGCACGCTGTACATCTTCGTTTGTACTCTTTAATGTAGATCCCTTTTTATCAACACTTTGTTTATTCTTTGTTTCCTTTTGCACATTGTTTTTGACACTTGTATCTTTCATTTTCTTGGATGTATCACACATATTTCTGAAAGACTAACTAAACCGTTGAATTAATCAAATAAATAGCATAACGTATGATTAATTTTTATTGATAAAATCGCATGAAATATTTTCAAAAGTGGCTTTTGTGATTATCAAGAGAGAAATTAATTATAAATTTGCCAAAGAGTACTGTAATGTTATTATATTAATTCTGAGTTTTGAAATTCGCGTAAACGGATTCAGCAAATTCATTGCAATTAAACGTACTGTTGCACAGTGATAATGTATTAAAACGAATTATACTTACGCAAACTTCACATTATCGAGTTTATTTAATTCATTTCTTTCTACTTGTAGGCTACATAAACTTATACTGATTTTTCAATATATCGAATCTCAAATAATAAAAAGAGTACCTCTTAACCTTTCGATGAAATATACAAAACTGATATTAACACTTTCATTACGTAAGTGGCATTATCAATATTAGAACCAAAATAATTTAAAAAATTGTGTATCTCTTTATTTTCCAATGGCGTTTATAATACATTCCATTAAAAAATTGAGATTAGTTGAAACTAATAGTAGATTGATTTAATGAGGAACGTACGCACTTATTGTTAATAATACTTGGTGCAATTAAGTACGCAACATGTGGCGTTAATAATCGTATTAATGCATATTGATAATAGCAGAAATGAATAACAACTAACTTGATGCTTTTTAGATTCTATAATGTAGAAATATTTGAATCCGAGATCTCCGGAACTCGAAAAGTCAACATGTACCTATTCCGCCATATTAGTTACTAACAGATTTGGGGTATGGTGCGCATAAAACAAGAGCAGCCACATTCGTATACGGTTTTACACATATAAATAAATTTTTCCTCTTTTTCAATTCTCAACTGATATCAATCTATTCTTATTTTTTTATATTAAACAGTATATATGTTATGTTTATATAAAATTCCATAAAACATTGGAAAATTCTATAAACACAGAGAGGATAAGAGAGTGCTCATGTCCGGGTCTGAGTTGCCACCACTTTCTGGCTCACGCTTAGCACAGAACAGCTCCTAGGCGCATCGTAGAGCCCGCTTTTACCACGAAACAGCGACCATACCATGCAGCGGCGGAGGGACCAGAGGAGGACCAGAGGTGGACCACGGGTGGACAAGGGGTCATCTACAGTTACCCTGGCCTACCTCCAAGTGTTCATTCAAGGAACAGCAGTAAGTTTGTGTGATTACTAATATTTTTCAAAACTTCTTTGTCTTTTCAAACTTGTCGTTCATACTTCTGAAATTTTCATCGAGATTTTCGATGAAGACTATTGTCCTTCTCTTCAAATTCTTCAAAGTCTTCTTCAAATTAATCAATTTTATTCTTTATAAAAATTACATTTTGAGCGCCCCACTCGTATGCAGGATTATAATTGCTCTTGTGAGCTGCTTCGTTGGTTGTTTTCGCACTCGTGTGCGGGGTTATAGTTATTCTCACGAGCTGTTTCGCTGGTTGTATTCGCACTTCTGTGCGGGGTTGCAATTGCTCTCATGAACTGGTTCTCTGATTATATTCGCACTCATGTGCAGGATTACAATTGTTCTTATAAATTGGTTCGCTGGTTGTATTCGCACTCATGTGCACGATTACAATTGTTCTTGTCAATTGGTTCGCTGGTTGCATTCGCACTTCTATGCGGGGTTACAATTGCTCTCATGAGCTGGTTCTCTTATTGTATTCGCACTCATGTGCAGGATTGCAAGTGTTCTTGTCAATTGGTTCGCTGGTTGTATTCGTACTCATGTGCACGTTCACAAATGTTCTTGTGAATTCGTTTGCTGGTTACATTCGCACTCGCGTGCGTGATTTAATTCCGTATTCAAGTGCATTGTTTCTAAATACGATTAGTCTGTTTCAGCTAGATTACAACAGCCGCCTGGCTAACGAAGACGACACACCGAATAAAGAGGAAGAAGACTGCAGTGTATTTTTAAATTAGTTATATTTGATCTACATATTAAGATTGTATATCTTCGTTGTAAATATGTCGAGTAATTATTACCGTAACGTCACTTTGCTCGACTCGCATTTTTGACTCCTTCACAGCCTTCTGCTGTGTTGGACCTTGCTTGTATGTACCAGACCGATTGGGGCCGGTACTCGGCGTCGATACATTGAGACGGGTGGTTCATTGAGACGTGTTCACTCGTATTGCCATTCTCTCTGTTCGTAATCCTACCCAAATCATCACAGCGCTTTGCGTTGCCTGGTGGCAGGTAGTTGGCAGAGAAATTCTCTGTTCGTCATCCTACCCGAGTCACCTCAACGCACTGCGTTCCCTGGTGGCCGGTAGTTGGCAGAGAAATGGTACTACGTTTGAACACTTCTCGTGTTCTTCTCTCTTGGTGAGGACACGTCGGGTATCGGCTCTGGCTGGAGTTGGGCTGCAAGCATTGTACGCGCCGCGTCACCTTCGAACCAGAGCCTTCTGCTCTGGTTCGCTCTTGTTTCTCACTTTGAAAGAATCAGAGCCCTCTGCCTGATTCGCCTTTGATCCCCCGTGGATCGGAGACTTCTTCTCCGATTCACACCTTTTGCCCCGCAATAATCACTCGACATACTTGCGTAATTTAGTATAAGTCCATCGTTGTAAGAAAGGGAGCCAGAAGGAATATTGCATTCGTTCTGACTCCCTTTCGGGTCTCTTGTGCAGCAACCTCCTCGTGGTGAGACCTAGGCAATCGGTATTATCCTTTATTTGTAAGACCTTCTAGTGTCTTATGAATAAAGGATAATACCGAGCCAATAGCTGTACATTTAACAAATATGTTGATTTTTCAATAAATTCTATTCCTATACCTATTGTCTTTCACAAAATTTTGCAATTTTACCTTCCTTCAGATCAAAACATATGCATTATTCAAACTGGTTCGCCCCGGGCGTGAACAATGTCATATATCGTCTTGTTCTATTTAGGTAAAGAGACGAGATAGTATTTCGTCGGTGATAGTATTATAAGGCAATTACAGAATGGGTAATGTGAGCTAGATCATATACTATATCGTTCTTTTTCTAATACTTGACGAGTATCTCGTCGGTGGTAGAACTTTTAGCCATGTGGTATTTCAGATCATTGTAAGTTCCACATTATCCCCGCGCTCGGTCGCCCCCGCTGAATAGCACATCTTGTCGGTGACATAGCCAGTCTGTGACTGTTATCACCGACGATATATCCTCTGGTATATAGAGATAGTGCATATTATGAGTAGTTATGAGCTTTTGTGACTGTATAGGCCTCGTGGAGCTCTAAGAGCCCATGGACCATTTCGGTAACGTGCCCCATGTTAGCAAGTACTGAATATTGTACATATGATACTTCATTTACATAGAAGCTACACGTTTACAATATGGCGCGTATTTTTGAACGCTGGAAATAATATTTATAAAGAATGTATTACAAAAATACGAAATATAGTAAAATCAAAAATGGTTTATTACACATGTTATTAAAGAAAGTGTATAGCAATAGTTTTACATACTTTAAACCAATGCTCTACTTTCTTTGCAATTATTGAATGCGTACACACATTAACCTTGCCTTTCCTTTCTTTTAAAATAAGTACTTGCAAGTCCAATAAAATAAGCTTGATTGTGCTTGCATTTTTTCAATGTCTATACACATAAGAATTCACTACATTTTAATCATTTACGTTGAAGTTAATCGTGTCAATTTTTGTTCCAATATTCTTTATCAAAATGTAAAGCCAATGTAGATTTTCTATTGTATTAGTGCAATTCTACTTTGTCCAAAGAAACATTGTTATATTACATATATATAATATCTAGAGAAATAATATGTTTGCTTGAAAAGATATAAATTTTGTTTCTATATATACTCATACGTTATATTAATTCTCAATAAAATTTTATCAACGTGAGCACATGATCTATTATTTCTATTTTTGTTTCGTCTCGATTATACATAATATGTACATGACTTATAGCCACGATGATTCTTATGTGTGCGGAAACAAATGCCATAAGCAACAGTATAGTTATATGTAAAAGCATTACCCCATACATATATGTATACATTCGTAGAGCTTTTAGAGTACTTTTCAGATTCGTCAGGTCTCGTAGACAGATTTTAACGTTGAAAGTGTTCCGCATGATATTTTTCAGTACAACCTGGCTATATTATTATCCGATTTATGCCGTGTTTGGGCTTATTTTCATCGGGAGGCCATTTTCAATCGATAGGTGGTGATATCATTATGATAACGTTAATAATAAATATAATTGGGTTTAGTTAGTAATCGCCAATACACTGTGCGATACAATGTTGCCTCTAATGCTGAATCACCACCATATCGAACGTCGTGTGCTTCCTGGAGATAATATTAAGCGTTTCACCATCGTTTATTAATAGCAACAAAATGTTTGTTACCATTCATAATTCTGCAATGGAACGATTATCAATCGATTGCAAATGGTTCGCTGATGAAAACAAGTCGAAACACGCCACAAATCGGATAAGTTAGACGGTGCCAGTATTGAAATGTTTCCTTCCAAGTTTCACCAACGAATCTTATTTGAGGCTTTCGACGACGCATTCAAATGTGCGCATTTTTTAACATACAAATATTAGCGTACACATATACACGTGTACATTGCAACAATTATCGTGACATGTGATTGCGCCTAATTCCGAAAAGTAAAACAAACTGACAGAACGCTAATAGCTTTAAGTAAAATTGTAATTTAATCTCTCATTTGCCGAAAAATTCTTGCTGAAATATACTGGAAAATTGTCTTGGATAATTCTATCAAAATCGAGTCAATTAAGTTCATGCTGACGATCGAGTTTCATTAATTTTTCAGTATGTTCACGTGTTACCTTTTTTAACATAACTATCCCTATGACAATATTATCCTCCACCTGTAATTTAAGCCCTAAAATTTGTCAAAATTCTTCCTGGAAACACTGTAACATCGTCTCGAAGAATTCTATCAAAATCTAATAAATATTATTCAAGCTGACGGCCGATTTTCATTGATATTTCCATATATATATTCATAAAGGCAATAATAGGAAATGATTGTAAAGAGTACTCACGTAATGATCACGAAATACATGTAGCCGATATTTTTTATATTTTATAATAAACCGCAACAACTATTATTTATATTTTGACAGAATCACTTTTCCTTTATATTAGTATATTTTATCAGGTTATATGTGTTTTATTAAATATATTCCTATTTAATATATAATGAAACGCATATTATAGAAAACAAATTTAAACGAACGATAACTACAATGCCTGTATCATTATTAGACCTTTTTTAATTCGACATTTTATTTGTTTCCTATTTTACTTAAAACTAGCTATCGACTAAACTTTCGGAATTTAAAGTATAAAGATTGCTTGTGATAATAATGATGCGCGTAAAGAAACAACTGTATTTATTACTTTGCAATGCAATATTAAACAATATTAATTAATGATAAAGAATAATTGTAAATTATATCATACGTTTCGTAGTTTTTTTTGTTCGTAGCATTACGGAAGGAATGCGATAAGGAAGTGTCTAATAAAATTTTAAGTCCATTAAATGGAAGATTAACCATACACACACACTTGTTGTCAATAATCGACTAGGCCTCTAAAAAAAGAACAAAAAATTGGAAAATATTCATAAGTATGCTGCTTTAAAATTAAATGTAATAGTTTAACAATCGCTTTTATTTTTTACCGGCTACTCCTCGGACTTAAAGATCGAATCGGCGAATCTCTATATCTTCTGCGAGATTCTGTTCTAAACTTTTCTCTATCGTCCCGTCTATCCCTCTCTCTATCTCTTTCTCGATCACGATCACTTTCAAAATCTCTCATGTCCCTGTCTTTTCTATCGCGACGAACGATTCGGGGACTGCGTCCAGGACTTGGTGTGCGTGACACGGAGGAATGTGAATCAGAACTATGACCTTCATATCGGTGTCTTCGTTCCCTTTGCCTGAAAATTATTCAGATTGTTGATTCAACAAACATTAGAGGTGAACTCGAAAATTTTCGAGGACCCGAACATGCTCCTGAAATTTTTGAAAACGACATTTTCGGGTTCTCACAAACCTCTATTAAACGTTAGTCATACAGATACACGAAATGCATTTGGAAAGCGTTTTTTACACAAACATTTAGTTATTAATTATAAAAACGATTATAGGACAAAAATAATGCGACTCACTTTCTACGTAAT
The DNA here is from genome assembly GCA_028455765.1 of Lasioglossum oenotherae. NCBI lineage: Eukaryota > Metazoa > Arthropoda > Insecta > Hymenoptera > Halictidae > Lasioglossum > Lasioglossum oenotherae. The sequence continues at coordinate 8,065,156 of CM052291.1, read as the reverse complement.
TTCAAAGACATTTCTCGAATTTCATCTTCTCGGTCTTGGCGTTGTTGCTCCATTTTTTCAATCCTAAGTTGTTCGGCCTTCTTGTCAGCTTTATCTAATAACCAATTAGAATATTATAATACATAAAAAATTAATCCCTAGAAAACAGTGTACTCACATTGTTTATTCAATAAGGCTTGCATTTTCTTCTTAAGCCGCTCCTGGGGTGTGATTTTCAGTGACTGAAATACGTAACTCTTTTACTTTTAAATGTAACTTGATTTTTACAAAAATATGTGTAGTAGAACATAACATGTTTCTGAAATTTCAAAATAAATGTCATAGTATTTAATAATGTCATTCGTTCAAATTATAATTTGTATGTTGATTCATATTCTAGATACCAAGTTACACGGCTCAAGACGATCAAACAAAAAAATTATCAAAGGTACATCTATTTAATCATATGTAAATGATTTAATAAAGAATACTATTTCTTTGAATACCATTACAATATTAATTTAAATTAGATAATCCGAAATACTGCCTATCCATAAATGCTCTATAAAATAAAGTTTATATTAATGATTATGCATATATATTAATACTTCAGAAATTTGTTATGCTACCACATATATTCTATTTAAATATTTTAATATATCTTAATACATAAAGAATTACTTCATCATAGGATATATTCTACAACGAAATATCCATCTATATTATTACTCGTAAACAAGAAGGAAGTTATACACCACAAAAAATTCGATGTTTCCACTCTAATAACAGATACATTTATTTTATTGAAATTCTGTAAGAAAGAAATTTTATTTCTTTTATAACAACATAAATTAATTGGTGTTGTTATAATTTTGGTAATAAAATTTTGAAGATATCGATAAATATTTTAACACGAGCGAAATTCAAATTCTTCGTGGTTTTTTATCGAGAAATATGTGAAACGAAATCGGATCAAAATAATAAAATATGGAATGTCAAATACAATGTAAACTCCATATATTGCCCAACAGAATGAAAACAAGTTGCGCTTGCTGAGGTTCTTCGTTGAGAGGGTAGTTATATATTAGAGAGTATATACTGTCTTTATTCTCTGTGCTTTTAGTGACTAAGTAAATGTTATGGTTCTTACTGACTTTGTGTCCGCCACCAGAATTTGTACTTAACCCTGCTTTTGGCGTGCTCCTGAAATATTAAAAGAAGTTCTAGCATATTCAAAATGTTAGAAATTAATTATATACTGTACTTATTCATCAACTCACATGCTCGAAGTGTTATTAACTTTTGGTTTTGGTGCTGTCGTAGGAACTTTATCTTCGTTATCCGATAATTCTAATTCTAAACTTGACGATTTTCCACGACGACCATAGTATCTAATGTTATAATAAAAATGATAAGTACAATAGAAATGGTATATTTAAGAAAATAAATATACATTTTACCTTGGCAGTGCTTGTACTTTGTTTTCAATACTTCGGGACCGCTTGCATCTTGTTTGACTCCTTGATCTTGATCTGGATCTAGACTGAGATTTAGTCCTCGATCGGGATTTAGATATTGATTTCGATGGAGAATAATGTCTTCGGCGATAACTATCTCTCGAGTGGCTTCTGTTGTGCGATTTTGACCTCGAATTCGAACGTAGCCTCGATCTCGACCTTGAGTTTGACTTTGACCTAGACGAACTGCTCGAGGATAAACTTCTGGATCTTTTTGCACGTGAACGAGATCTAGACCTTGTCTTTGATCTTGAAACTGTACGTGAATGAGATCTACTAAAACTTCTGCAACGAGACTTAGATTTACTTCGACTTCGCGGTCGTCTAGAGCGACTCCTTGTTCTAGATCTTGTAACTTTTCTATGTCGTGAACGTGTTCTTCTTGATCTAAAAATTTTATAACTTAATTACTCTCAGTAATTCTCAAATTATGTACCGTAATCGAAATTATTCACGATAATCACATTACAGGCACGTGCATAAATACATGTACCTACATAATATGAGTACATTTACCTTATTCTCGATGGGCTCCGTTTTCTGTCACGATTTCTATAAGATTTTGGTTTATTAACAGATCGAGAACAACTTCTTGATCTTGATTTCGAAAACTTTCTATTTATCGTTCTTTCATTAAGCATAGGACTATCTGATCTTCTTCGCCTAAGATGGGAATAATTGATTTTCCTTGAATTGGAAGAAGTAACGTGGGACGAACTTCCATGAGTTTCTTCTTCGCCGCCGAAACTTGTGATATAAGTAATTTGTCCAGTATTTACAGGTGACGCTGATCTTGAACGAGATTTCGATGAAGATTTCCTATAGGGATTGTATTCAGGACTTTCTCTGGCTGCATAGCTAACAATAAAATGGATCAAAAATGTTTCAGTACAATTAAGTCGAAAACCATTTTATATTCAAAATACGAGTAATTACCTGGGTGGACTCATAACTCGACCAATCATCTTTTTCTCTCTAAATGCGCGTCTTTCTCTACGCGATCTTCTACCCTATATAAATATAAATATATTATTATACAGCAATGAAAAATATTTGCTGATTTTTCTTTATTGCATGATTTATTTTACCGAATACATAGCTTTCTCTTCTTCCTGCTTACGCGCTTGCCTCAAAGTTTCTGCTTCTTCGAAATCTTGTGTTAGAAAACTAAAATAATCAGCTCCTAAAAGTCCATATTTTTGAGCTACTAAATTCATTTCGTGTGCTTGCGATGGCTCGATCTGAGAAACGTCCACGCAAATATCTGAAAATGTAGGCATGTAGACCGAGAAAAATACGTAAGGCTGCGAAGTTATTTATAGAGATTTTATAATACCTAGATCAATATCACTATCTTCGTCATCTCCTTTTTCGTCAGATACAACAGTATCCAACGATTTTATTGTTTCAGGTATCGGTTCCTCTGTATCATAATTGTATCCAATGGCTACATTGTTACTTGACTTTTTCTTGTCCCTTGCAGCATCTAATTTGGTCGACGAACCAAACTGTTCTTCCAAATGTATTTGGTGTAGAAACTTCTCTTCCGTTACTATATTAAAAAACTATTATTCATCAACAGTTTCAAGAACAAGACATACGAGGCATTAAAATAATAGTAATACCCCACCTCCTAAGAATTCATTTTGTACGATTATACGATAACGTTCATAATTGATATGTCTATCTTCACTAGTAAGAGCAATATCTACATCGATAGAATCTGGTGCTTCTGGTATCCAATCAAGATGAGCACGCACATCAAAACGGTCAATAAGATTGTCTTCATTCCCTTGCCACGGCATCCTATTTGTATAATACACATATTGTTTCTCCATACATTATATTTATATGTTTTACTTGTTCCTTTTTACATGCATATAGACATTAATCTCACTAGTAGGGATGTAAATGAAAATTATAATCTACTTGACCGTTCTCTATTAAGATAGTTTTATGTACTTGTGCGCAACTAAGTTTCCAGGTTTTTTTGATCAATTAAAAACAGAAAATTTCAAAAGAAATACAAAAAATTAATTATTTAAAATATCGTCCCTCGCTAGCTACACAGTTTTGCCATCTCTCTGGCAATACAAGAATACCGCGACGATAAAGCGACGCAGCTTTGGACCAAAACCATTCATCCAACCAATTTTTCACTTCTTCGAAATTTGCCAAGTGTAGCCCAGCCAAGCCATTCGCCATCGACCAAAACAAGTGATAATCGGAAGGTGCCAGGTCTGGCAAATACAGCGGGTGCGGTAGCAGATTCCATTTTAGCGTTGTGATGATGTCCTTGATGATGGAAATGCGATAGCACGGAGCGTTGTCGTGCTGCAATATCACTTGTTCGTTCCATCTGTCCATTTTCCTTCCTTTTGGATTTTTCCCGGAGCACGTAAACGTTTGGAGATACCTTGACGAGTCACGTTTAATGCTTCCACAAGTAGATCTTGTGTTTGTGTATCATCTTCATCCACTAACGCTTACAGATCGCCGTCCTCAATTGTTTTTGGTCTTACGGAGTGCTCCTTGTCTTTAATGTCGAAATCACCACTTCTAAAGCGTTTAAACCAATCTTCACAGGTAGTTTTCGATGGTGCATGGTCGCCGTAGGCTTCCTCGAGCAAACAACATGCTTCAGCTGTATTGCGTTTTAGGTAAAAATAGAAAAGCAAAACTTCCCGCAAATGCTATTTATTTGGCACAAAACTCGACATCCTTGTTGTTAGAAAAAATCATTTTGCGTAGCGTTATTTTTTAATATTAAGATTGGTTATTGTTCACAGATGTTTACACTATAAAAACAATACAACTTCACACATGTATGTCGACTACATGCGTCGTAAGCGCCACTCATATGTGAAACCTGGAAACTTAGTTGCGCACCTAATACTTAGTAATTATTTTAGTACTTAGTAACGTTTCTTACTCTTATTTAACCGTTAGTTACTCACACCTCTATTTGTGCAAAATTGCTCGCATGGGGCTCTTGTATGAATCAAATGTAGGAATCAAATTTTGTATATTGGTTGAATGTATAGTTGATAAAGAAAATTTGTAGGATATGTGAAATATGCTGCAGTATATGAGGATGTTTTCTAAAGAAAATTAATGTAACTCTACTTCATGTAAATTGAATAGTGTTAGCATTTTATATTTACACGTTTGTTTATGAAAGTATAAGGAATGTTATTTTGGTATCAGTGTCCTTGGAATAATGATTAAAAAAATGTGCTATCCTGAATCAAAGTTCTGCATTTTTAATCAACCAATGTATATTTATACTCGTAATTTTGATTGCATAAGTTCGATTATCTAACATGCAATAGTAATTACATATATTTCCATTATTGATACGTCGAATTCAAATTTACTATATTACTTTAACTTACATATTTGCTGGACTATCACCAGCGGTCGCTATTGCAGGATCCAAATGTATTTTACATGGCCTTCCATGTAATTGCAGAAATTGTGTAGGATCTGATTTCTACGGAAACATGCATATGCAGAGTAAAAATAAACATTTTTCGACTTAAATCTGAATTTCATGTACGTTTCTTTTGTAATATTTCATATGCCAAACTACTAAATAAAAGATTCATTGCTTTACAATGAAAATATTACACTTTAATTTACGCGTTATTTTATATTGTAAGACGTTTCGTTTATATTTTCAATCACAAATGAAAACTATAGATCAGAACTTTGAGGTTAACCAAACGAACTGCGAAAGTTACATTTTGTGGCAGTAAACGTTAAACTTTCGAAACGCGAAAAAAATGACAGATTATTATTATTTAAATATATATCTTACGATCTTTTCATAGTAATCTCGTCGTCGTTCAGCCCGACGACGATAATCCACTAGCATCCCACGAATTTTCTTTTCCTGTTTTCGCGCTTCATGCCACATTCTACCACCTGTTTTTTTCACGGAAAAGCTCATTTTACATGACAAACAACACACGAATTACTCGTTTAACAAGGAACTTTCATGTAGCTGACGTTTCTATACAACGAATCCAACAAAATTATTAATTAACAGACTTTTCTCCCGCGAGGTAGATATTGCATTTTACCACAAGCGCTACTCCGTATTGAGAAAATATGATCCACGACCACGACCAGTGATGCCAGACCGTGGTACATTGGTACTAAACCATACCCCCACCATAGCCTACTATTGCCCCTGCCCCTACGTTCCTTTTCATCCACGGTCCACGGTTTATCGTACGCTGGGGAGTGTAGCGCGCGGGCGCGTTGGAAAGGACCGTAGGGGCAATAGTAGGCTATGGTGGGGGTATGGTTTAGTACAGTTTAGTACCACAGTACCACGGTCTGGCATTACTGCCACGACCACGGCTAGACACTAAAAATGTAGAATAGAGACTAGGTCTGTAACACCTGATTGGTGCTGCCACTCTCGCGTATCCCGTAGTTGCGACATTTCAAACAGAACATCTATTGAACACGGAAATGCACAGTTATGTTATTCGATATTGTTCGAAAATAAGTGTATGATCAGTTTGGGAATATTTAGAGAAATGTTAAAGTTCATATGATCCAATTTTTGGGAACAAGGATTTATTACTCCGCTTTATATTAGGTAAAGAGCAAAATAATGTTTGTACTTTTAACTAGAGTTCCACTTTTGTTATATTTCAATTATAAGTAGACAGCGGATTTTATGCATTTATGACAAAAATGAGTATAGGTGTAATTTAAAACAGTAAAAACATTAGAAGAACTTAAAAATACTATTAGATTATTTTTAATATATTAAAAACATATTAAGATAGAAAATAAAATCCTGTTTCACTCCGGTTTGTTGCAATTCAGGTTTACAATTTATATTTTGAATAAAGATCCGCTGTCTATATATTTTTACATGTTACAGTAATTTTTAATTAAAGTTAAACATAAAAGAGGAGCATGCACTTGATATATATTAATGTAGACGAATTTAGAATTTGAATTCAAAATTACATTTTATTATTATCTTAATATGGACTAGTATAATATTACCATATACACATTCAGTAGTTCACTTATAATTTATAACTTATAGTACACTCACAAACATTGATATAGACAGTCATGATATCTTGTAGAGTCTTTCATGACTGATGAAGCTACAGCGCAAGCTCTAATTATGTATAAGGTATAATTTATCACTTATAGACGTTACAAATGGTTGCGTTTAGATTATCTTACCAACGATTTGCTTAAAGTAATGTTGCGTCTATCGTTCGTACTGACTTTGCACGATCAGTGATCGCTAGAAAATTCATATTTTCTTCCCTTTCCATTGACGTTCTGTTGCTATATAAAACTCCCCATAAACAAACAATATGTTAAATTAGTGTTACAATCAACACAAAACTTAACGTATTCAAGTGTGTGTTTGATTAAAAATAATTTTTTCACAAATTTCGTACATGTCCCAAGTGTGACATGCCGATTTTTCTGAGATTTTACATATAAGCAGAGTCAGTCAGGATATCTGACGTGTATTTCTTTAGAGGTGAAACTACCCTTCAGTCTTTAGCTATTTTATTCGTATAATTCAACAAAAATACTATATATCACTGCCTTCGTGCAAGAAAGGAGAGTGGACATAAAATTTCTAAGCAGGTCGGAGCTGTATGATCTTCGGAAGTTCGCCTATCCCCTCCACTGGCGGGCATACCTCGCGAGGTGCGGGGAAACTCGAGCTGCCTCGATCGCCGTATGAACCACTACTAATCCAATTTCAAAACTTCTTTATTTTTCATTATTTTTTTATGGGACTTTCACCAACTTATTTCTGGAATTTTTCTGATTACAATGGCACTAAATATGATATAATTTGAACTGTATATTTAGTGGTTTAATTACGGCCTGGGCAGTTAGTGCACCGAGAGTCAATCATTGACTTTCGGAGCACTAGTTCCCAGGCCGCGTTTAATTGGAAGGGGTAACAAAAAATAATAGTTCTTACATAATTTATGTCGGAGCACGGACCCGAGGATCCGGCTTAGATCTCAAGACTTTACTATAATCCGAAATTAGTGCTACATTTCCGAAATGTATATCTATACCCAAAATAAAAATTGTCACTATTATTAGAATATAAATATACCGTAAGGATACATTCATAAGAAATGTAACTTACTCATGTGCACAGAGTGATGCTACTAAATAGCTTCTTTATCTTGAACTCTACAAGGTAGTTTCACTCTCTTATTATGGATACGGCTTGCAAAAAACTAAGTATATAGGTGTCGAATATCTTCAAAAAGACTGTTCCCATGTAAAATCTCATCAGAACGAGTAAAAAATATTGAAAACTGCGATGTCCATATTTCATATCTTTGTTTCAAGTATTACAAATCTGACGGCTTTCGAGATCTCTTTTGTTAACATTAACTGAACTTATACTAACGAATACGACTTAAACGCATACAGCATGTCCGCGTTCATGCGTGAACGGAGTGTTATCTCTTAAACGTTTATACAATTTTTTCATACGAACTTCCGGTTTATGCTAATATCATATAAAAAAAATCGCTTTTGCCAAAAAGTTTCTCTCTTTCTCTACAGCACATGCGTTAGTTTAAGAGATAACGTGCCGTTTATACACTTTGACACGCGAACACGCCGTTCGCATATTCTTATAAATGAAACCTCGCGGCACGTTTACCTTGACTTGCGGCTTTTTCTGGCGCGAATTGAATTTTTTCGACTTTATATAAAAAGCTATACATATAAGTGTCTCGATTCGAAGTCTTAGTAAAATGAATTTCCGTGCTTCTCTTATCGGTAATGATTTAATCGGTAAGTAATCTTGAACATTGCGACATATTCTTTTTTTCGTTTTTGTTTTTCGTATTGCGAACTGTAAGTTTTAAGAACATTTTGTTATCTGGACACACGAAACTGTACTATTCGCTACAGTACGAGTATTTCGATTGTATAACACGTTGTATCTTATAAGTTCACCTTCATGTTCGGAACGATCAAAATCGGAATCGACGCGCGAATCGATTTCTCGCTGCTTGCTCAGTGACAACCGAAGAGAGTGGATTAGCTTAATAAAAGTGTGTGCTCGTTCCTCTTTGTTTAAATATGAATGTTCTATAGTAGTTCAATGTATCAAAGCCCCTTACAGTAATATTCGAAAGCGAATACTTTTAAATACGCGTTGCGATAACAACTTTCGCATCGGGGATTTCTTGTAGCTTTATATAAGTTGTATCTTTATGTATTTGTATATATTTTATATTATACAAGCGATCATAAGAAACATCCTCCGTTTCTAACTTGTAATATTTTAATAGTATTATTCATTTTTTTGTAACGATTTTCTCGAAATAACTTTCAATACGTCGCCGTAGCTAACACCACGACGCCAATATACATATCTTGTAAGACCACGCATCTCGATTGCGCATTCGACGTGTAATTTTGAACTAAAAATCACGCTGATAGTAGAGAGAGAGAGAGAGAGAGAGAGAGAGAGAGAGAGAGAGAGAGAGAGAGAGAGAGGCGATGCAAGTTATTAGACTCAAAATTAGGCTCGGCGAAAGAAAGAAAAGCAACAAAGAGCTTCGACAATGTTCTCTTTTTCTAAAATGTGCCTTTTTATTGTTCACTCCGTTAGTCTCCTGTTTCTTGTCTCGATTCTCATTTCTTTACATTTTCTTCTAATTATGAGATTCTCATTTTGGAATTTGAAAAGACCGTTTTGAAACTAATAATTTGCACACCTTGTTGCACATCCTCACGGTCTACCGTTGCAATTTCATAGGTAGTTCGACTCGAATAACATTTTGTTCGTAACAGAAAAAGGGTAAACGGGAGAAGCATAGCCGATTCTGTATCAAGATGATGTCCTCTCACAATAATCACGCAAGGTCAGATCGACAATAACGTTACTTGCAAATTGTTATTTATTAAAATGTGGCTAGACACATTCAGTCAGGGGTGGCTCGCGATGGCTGAGTATTTCACTTCATTTTCTCTCGTTTGTTATTTATATTTATATTTCTCGTATTTATAATTTATATTCGTATTTATATTTATGTTCATATTTATATTTGCATTTATATTTATATTTATATTTTTGTATCTATAGCCTGCATACATACGTATCTATACGTTCACGTGGGGCGTGTGTGTACGCGTATAGACGCGCGCATACGCACACGCGGACACTGTATACACACTGTATACATACGCATGCACGTACTCGTCTCTTACTCTTAGCGTAATGACTAGATAAATTTCGGCCACCCAATATAAACAATATTGTTTGATCCCATATATTTTATTCGTACCATTCCTTCGATCGCCAAATATATGGATAAAAATTTCCATGCCAAAATTCATTTTCATTACTGTCCGTCTAATATATCTATATATTCTAGACGCCGTTCCGTTTCCTCAATCCTTTGTCGAACGTGTCTCCGAAGATCCGAGAAAACGTTCGCCTCGGACTCTTCCCTCGTGAACACTTTCTTTACTTTAATTAGTACACGTGTACAAATCTTCTAATATGCACATATACAGCGTATCTAAAACAGTTTGTGTCATACTTTAGCGGAAGAGAAACTCGATTTACACGAGTTCGAAAGTCTCGTTCATCCCCTCGTTAATAAAGTAGGAAAATTAACGAACGACATACACGTTGGTTCTTTGTCGTTTTTAGACATCATTCTTCAAGTGTACGAATTTTCCTAAACATCCACCAAAATCAATGACATTCGGGTACCCGAACCGATTATCCCGACCGAACCTGAACCTTTCGTCCAACCCTAAGAAACACCTAAGGTCATCACACCTGAAGAACGAAGCACTTCTATCATTTTTTCCATTAATTTCACTTATTTCTCTACGAACAATCACGAGTAGTAGAACGACAAAATACACTATTACCTTATTTCGAACGGGGAGGCACTAATTAATTATTTTCATGTTGGAATAAGATGTTCAAATAGTGTTTTCTTTCTCGAGTTTGCCAGTTTGCCGCCTTTACTGTCGACGAGCACCACAGATCTCTAAAGTATGATACGATCTATTTTGCATATCTTGTAGAATCAATTTTTAACAATACACGATTAATGTCTATAACATGTAGCTAGCGAAGAAAACAGAGTTCACTGTTCGAATAACATTTAAAACCGTGTAATATTCCCACGTTTCCAAATGAAAACACAAGAGTCATGCAGACATTGCCAAGCTCTGTGACACTTTCCATGGCTGCGTTTATAAATCGTAGAAGCAGACTCGCCAGATTAAGACTTGTGTCCCCACTCTACCTTCCCTTTCTACGATCGGCCGGTCACGTGACGCGTTTCGTCTCTGTCGTGCATGTGCCCGGTACTGGCAGAGAGAGAGGGTAACTTTTTCCCTTCGATTCGTGCTCCCTCCCCTCATCTGGCGACTCTACGTGGAAGATTCAATTGCAAAGAAATGTTGAGAATCTTAAGAAACTTCTTTACGTTCTATCACGTAACGAAGAGTTTGGCAGTTATTAGTTTATAAGACAGTAACATTGAAATTTACCCTCAAGGCGTAGCATCGTATTTAAATGGATTTCCTAGGAGAAAGCGACCAAAAGGGTGTCTACTTGCTTCTCTTAAGAGAAAGGACACGTGCATTTCTATCATATATATATATATATATATATATATATATATATATATATATATATATAAAATATGTGTATGTGTGTGTGTGTGGTTGTGTATGTGTACACTTAGTTTGTTTGTTCTACATTATGATATGCGATATGTAACACGCTGTCTACACTTTACCGATCAAGAGTGAACTTTTTAATTTCTCTTTAATTATCTTACGAATGCATTCGCGACGGAGTCTATGCTATTGAAATGAACGCGAGGAAGCAAAGGACTCCTTCGCGACGTTCAAAATAGTGTACTTGGCTGATCTCTATAATTACACAACATTATTAGAACAACAGTACATGCAAAGTATACAGATCGATCAAAATCAAAGCATCGAACTTTACCAGTGAATCGTATCACCAGAAATATGGAAAAATGTTCCGACAACGCAGCGTTCAACCGGTCTGTAAATTTATAATTTGTAGCATGAATAAATGTACGTCATCGAATAAAAATGTCGTACATCTTTCCGCTGTTTTTGTCGCGAATTATAAATTGTGAACATTCACGAGTTTTTAATCGGGAGAGAATAAATCCTTAATTTTCAACATTGGTGGTATAAAGTACAGTGGGCCTTCTTAATTTTTTCTTTGCTTTGGTCATACAACGTACTGAGAAAATTCGATCGCAAGATTTTGAAGCGATCCGCACGGGATAATATTCAAGTTGTAGTGCAATTTGAAATGGATTGGAACTGCATGAAAAAATAAATTCGAAAGAGAAATAACATTTTCTTTGTGTCGAGACGTCGGTTTTGGAAAATACTGTATTTATACCTAGCCCCATTTTAATATCGCTATTAAAATACGAATTCTTTCCGATTCGTCGAATTTTTAAAACGGAATAACCGAATCTTAAATGAAACAGAATATTCGAAATTACGTAAAAGGGAAATGGAAAAATATTCATTTATTTCTTCATATAGAATCAATCCTTATGAGGTTGTATTGGTGATCCAATTACACCTTATATGTATATTCAAGTATACGAGCGAACAGTACAACGTAGCAAGCGATGCCTAGATTCTATGAGAACAAAAAATTATAAACAATTATGAATTTGCTATCAAAGCATTTTTTAGATTACTGTAACGAATTGATTTCGGAATCAATAAAGCTTCATAACGCAGCTTGTATAAAGATAGTATATGTCGCTATTCAATTATTATAGTTGTGTCTCGTATAGAGTGTAAAAAGATACTATTTGTATCAGCTTACGAAAATAACTCCGCACTGTTTGGTCATTGAAAATAATTTGAAATATTCACGATTAAAATTCAAGGTTTACGTCTACTCTACGTACTTTAACAATTACAGGACGAGCAAATATATAGATCGGATATATCAACAATTCTCTAAAGAATGATAAATTAAAAAATGAAGACGTTACAACTTTGAATTTCAATATATCTACGTCGATTTCAAGGAAGGAATACTTTCCTAATATATGTATGTATAGTTGTAATACGTAATGTTAGAGTTCAAACTTTTCATACACTCCATGGAACATTATACAAGCATAATATAACGAATCATCATGATAATAAAAACAACTGAAAATTATCAAATTCATTTTCAGGTACAAACAACTTGTAATTTATAATTTTTGTATCTTCAAATTGTTTTATGTATAATATATAGTTATCGTGTAAACGTCAATAAGTTAGAATCAATTCACATTTAATGTAAAGAAATGTGTGTAAGAATAAGGAAATAAAAGTTAATAACTGTTTAAACTGGTTACCGATTTATGCTTCACGTAATAAGCATTTTTAAAAATACGCAACTTCTCTGATAGCAGTACTTTCTCATACTGTTATCTAATAGCACGTGAATAATATACTCAGCAAGAAAATGTTCATATTTTGAAATGAAGAATAAAATAAATTATATTAGAGTAAAACATAATAATGTAGAGATTAAATACAGAAAATATTTATACTGCAAACGATACTACAGTACTAAGAGTAAAATTTAATGGCGAGCCATATACATATACTTCTGCATATTAGGTACTTCAAGGTTTACCGCATTATTCTCACAATTTACAAATTGTGGATACAATCTGAATCGGTATATAAAACTCATTCAAAAACAAAATATGTAGTTAGAATAGATACCATAAATTAATATTTCTTTTTACTTATTATATTTCCTTATTTGTATGTTAATGATCTCAGTATTTTCATCGATGAATATAATAGTACGAGTTTGTATAATTTGTGTAAACAAATCTTTTCAATTCTTATTGTTTTTGTAAAATGACGTTTTGTTAATGGTTTGCCAAAACTCATTTTTAGTAATTAATTATCAAGTACCGACTGCCATGATATTTGTAATGCTGTTTCTTTGATTGACAATTTTTTTGAATATGGTCCCCAATTAGACTTGTGTTGTTTTTCAAGCTTTGTTCAATATTGTTAATGTTCACAGAGCCATTATAATGGCTTATAATGGCTAAAGTATAGCTTTATGTAAGTCCTGAATATGTAGTAGAAATTCTACTCAATCATTAGTGAAACAAAACATATTGTGTAAGGAATAAAGAATAGATACGCAAATGCCTTTGCCAGTAGAAGGCTGTCACTTTCGATACAAGATCTGTCTCGTACGAAATTTGATGCCAATTTACCATGAATTTGTACATCAAATTTTGTCAACAAAGTTCGAGCTTAATGCGGAAGTAGAATGGCTTGGAATTTGTGTGCGAAAATTCTCGTTCAAGATGTAAAAGACAAAAGACAAGCAAACTTTGCTCTCCGACTTTGCACTTAGAAGAGCAAACAATTGCTTGACTTTTTCCTTGGACTTGCCACCATAATTTGTCGATAAACTATCCAAATAATTTTCCAAAAATTTTTCGAAATGTCTCTGCACGTTACTTTGATTTATTGTGTGGTGTGTTAACAGAATTTAGTTTATTTTGGACCTGGAATATAAGATACGCGTATAGATTGTCTCACATAAGTGTAGAGACTTTGTTATCGGAATTCTTTATATTACGAATGAAACATGTATGACAAAATTGAATGGTTCTAAATGTTTTCAATTCGAACATTACTATTACGAATTTAAATACATCAACGGAGCTATAAAATGTACATTAGAATTCTTTAATTTCATGTTGAAATTAAAACGTGTACGTTTATTATTTGCATATTTGTATGTGAAAGATTTCTCTTAATTATTAATTGCATTAAAAAGTGATTTCAGCCTTGTTTAAATAATACTGTACGTAAACAGTTCAAAAAACAATGTAATGCAGTTCCATTAAAAAATATATATATAGTATTGTAATGTGGTAACATAAAGATCTTTTACAATACAAAATATTTGGTGTAACTAGTCGCAGTGGCGCACTATAGGCCAAACCGATGAAATCTGTGTCAAAATCCAAGAACTTTCGATAGAAATGAGATAGAGCGATGAAATTTTTTTAAAATGAAAGCTGAAACTCTGCAGAATATGGGATAATTATGGAGATTGTGGTACGAACGTTTTTTAACCTTGAAAGAATTCGTTAAACTTGCACAATTTCAAGAAAATTGTGGTTTTTCCAATACCACGCGCGGAAAATTTTTTTTTTAACGTGCGACACATCATTTCCCGTAGGTTTTTTCACGCTTATATTACGTACAATTGTGCCTCGATTTACACTAATATAATCTACCATTGTTATAAAGCCTACAACAAACCCATCAAAATGAGAGAAAAAAATTGTTCAGCAGGACTGAAGAAACAAAGAAGAATTAAATTCTAGATGTGCATGATGATAGCATGTAACTTTTCTCTACAATTCAACTAAACTATAATCAAAATAATATAAAATAATTTGCCTAATCTTCGGAACACAATGAAGAATTAACTACTAAGAAGTGTTTATTGTTATACAATTATTTGTATACATATAATACAAAGTGTGTATTATTTAATCACGTAAAAAATGTCGTGCAAATTGAGGTACAAATGTAGTAATTATTGTAAGGAACTTGATTAATCTTTCGCATATTCATTTCTTTTGTGACACGAGTAATGGCGATTCCGTTCTAAGCTTATAATGTTCCTTTGTTCTTTCTTGTACGTATTTATTGTGTATGTACGTGTTTGTAAATATATTTAGAAATAAGATACTGTACATTATACATGACGTATAACAACAGTATATTAAACATTATAATTAGTGTTCACATATGATAAAATGGTAAACTTGTCAAAACGTTACTTTCTCTCAGATTTTGATGAAATTGAAATACGTTGTCAAGCTCATAATTCTAAACAACTGTTTCCTGTGGAAGTATCTGGCGGTCTCTTTTAGTTTCCGAGATATTCGCAAACAACTGTCACAGCCACTATTGCGAGTTCTGCCTATTTCGAGTGACCGAATTTGCTTATTAGAGCAGGGCCCTTTCCCCTGCTCCCCCCTCCACAAAACACCTAACACGAATTCACTCTGAAATTTAGTTTAACGACAACAGGAAAAAGTTGTTCAGAATGGTGACCTCGACAACATATTTAAAGGTCATTGAAATTGGCGAGGAGGTAGCACTCTTCAACAAGTTTACCAATAAAATTAACATTTTTTAGATACACATTTAAAAGTAAACATTGCGTTTGAGTGAACCTTGAATTACCTGGATACACATTTGTGATATTCCTTATTTTCTCGATATATATTTTCAGAAAACATTTCTTTTTAATATAAAAGAAAGATTGGAACGTTGAACAATGTCATTCTGATAGTTTCGTTAATTGAGTAGAAGGAACAAAATGGAAATACTCGAACCATTAAATAGTAAATAATTGTCATACAGAATAGATAACCAAAATAAAAATATAATTGCAAACAGTAACAATGAAGAACGAAAATAATACAGATACAGATTTCTTTCCTATAATTTTAGTGTTCAATTGTAAGTGTCCATTTCTATAAATACTAAACTGCCTTATTACGTTAAGACACACGATCAAATAGTACGCCTTACAAAATGTTCACGCTTAAGAAGGACGATTATGATTCGTAGAAAGCTGAAATGCACAACGAAGAAAATGACAAGTGAGGTGTTCGTCACCTTACACGTTCAGGAAAATTACGTGCTCCGACGTATCGTCGCACTTTTAAAGTTCTTGCTTAATGTACTTTGGCATTGAAATTTTATCAAACTCCTGTTAGAAATCTTTAAATTGTACCCCTCGACGGCTGAAGCAAAAAGTGAAAAACTTTTTAGCACAAAATAGATGAAACCTAGAATTAAATAGGATTCGCGGTATTTACATAGAAGAGAACTCCTCTCCGCACTAACATTCTCTTGATCACCGTTCGTTAATTCTAATGATCTTTCAGTCGCAATATTACACAAAAGCGAGACCGGTACTTGCCCTTTTTCTCTGTTCAATCTGATTACGTATTTCGTTACATTAAAGAGTATTTTTCTAGATAGTCAAGTATATAAGAACATATTAATCGTGTTGGTAATCGTAAAATGCTTGTACATACAATTATTTAATTGAGATTATTCTCGTTCGGTTACATCAACGATGAAAGAATGACATAGTTAATAATATTGCTTCTTACAACCGACGATTTCCAATGAACATCATCGTTCAACAGTAATAAAAATAAGTGTGTTCAATTTTACGCAGTATGTTACACAGAGATGTTGCTTCGTAGATCATAGAATTACTTCGGTAGTTATTCATAGAGCGTTTGTTATTAGCGATGGAAAAAGGTAGCTTCTAAGAAGAAAGATTCAAAAGTTGCCGGTATCTTTCAAATACTCATCGTCATTTTTCATGATTTAACATCGAAATCAAATATCTTTATACGTCACGTTCAAATTTTGGACGTATCGACGTATGCCGTAAACATACTCGTCGTTATTACACAGTAGAATCTGTTAAATGCGTACAGTGTGAGAACAATGATGAATATTCAACAAATTCTTGTCTAGCATTTTTTTCCTAAATAAAATGACAAATGCAATCTGATTGTAAGTGGTTAAAATTACTGTTTAATACATTACAGAAATGCACGATATTGTATACTATGGAAACGAATGCTTATAATTTTTTATGTACATACTTTATATTTAGGAACGTTTTTTTGATGATTTCAGCGCACTGGTTCGATCAATTGTTATACATAACACTATTTTGCAAATTTTCACAATATCTTTATCTCAACGTTTCGATCTTCTTTTAAACAAATATCGATCATCAACTGAACGATTGATAAGAGGTTGGCTACGTTTCCATATGTCTTCACGTTACACCATTTCCATATATACTGCCTTAGCATCAACACGATGAAAAATTATTCTCTATTTCACTAAGCAAGTAAGTAACATTTGTTCCTCTTGTTTTGAATTCACACAATTTGAAATATAGCACTTATTACTAATTTACAGACGCAATTCTTAAAAATTTTCTTGAGAATGATCTAAAAGAAGATAGAAACGTTGAAGTAAAGATATTGTGAAAATTTGCAAATAGTGTTATATGTATAACTATTGATCGAACCAGTGCGCTGAAATCATAAAAAACAAACGTTCTTAGCAACAATCTACGATCGACATAAGGAAACATATATTTTATACGGCAGCTACAACGATTTCAAAGAAATTTCATTCATTTAAATTAGAAATATAAAAATTCTTGTCACGATTCATTCTTTTCCATTCTGAAGAGCCGTAAAATGAATCTATAAGCATTTAGCAGATCATACCTATATTAAAGTTAAAATTATATCGACAAACCTTATGAAAATATGTTTGTGATTAACTGATTGCGGCCAATAAACGGTTCTTGTCAGTTTTCCTTTTTAATTGGTGCGTAACACTGTTCAACTCAAGTTATATAGCTAATAACTGCGGAAAGCGATCCTCTATCAACGGAGGTAGTCGTACAAAAAAAAGTTACAATGAAAAGTGCTTTGATAAAAACGAAATATTACAGAGTACTCTTCCGTATAACTACCGTGACACTTATCACGAGACGACGCATCGAAAATACCAACTAATCGATAATAGGTCTTAATTTATGTAAAAATTAAGATACTAGGGCATCGCGACCTGACGATAAAAATGATTAAGTAAACAATGTGAATTAATTTTTATGGAGCCAACAAAATATATGAAGGCCCTCGTAGAAACATACTACATCGTTAACTATGTAATGTACAGAAAGTTCCAGCCCTGCTCTAACGTTGGTAAAGAGCTTTGTGCTATGTATAATCGTGTGCATTGCATACTTTGCTTCTCTTACCGGGTATGGAATGCGATTCTCAATGCTGGTTTCATTACATGGGAGTTTCGATACTCTCGATTCTAAACAAGTCAGATTTACCATGGTAATCTACTTAATAAACGGTTCACCTTCTTTCTATTTTCCTTCTTACTAATTATTTCGGTTACAAAAAAGAAGTGTCAAATTTATTACGTATTGCATTAAAACGTTAAAACTGTAATTTTTCTGATGTAATAATCAGTTATAGTAATAGTAATAATCAATTTAATTTCGAAAAATAAAAATACTGTTTCACATTGTCTAATTAGACTCCAGATGTTTAAAATTGATAAAATTTACACACATTTTTAGAAATACATATGTAAACACGCAAACAAAAGTTTCACTCAGTTTTCACACTAACTTTTCCGATAAATTCATAATATCCATAGCCTAGTAATTATACACATTTAGTGTTTAGAGAAAGATGGTGTTTGAACGTTCAGATACAATAAAGTTATATTTTATGCCATTCGTTTAGATCTGGGTTAGATTTAGATTTAACAGTAAAGTAAAGCAATGTGTAACAATATACTTTCCACAGTAGTATCGTTTACATTCCATAGTTTTAGAAACCAAAATTGTTTTAATTTATACGATATATAAAAATTGTTTTATCGGTCCTTCGCGGTCCCAAATCCCAGTAAACTTGACATCATGCATTCGTTTTTTTATCGATTTTGAACACATTGATGTTAAAAAGTAGGCAGCAGAGCAGAGGAGTATTAAGCGAAAATATGTAAATAACACAGTATACGTACAAGCATGCGATACATACATATGAATCACAGAGTTGCTCGGTTGTGTCATATAACCTAAAAAATGAGTCTGCATCTTGTTTCTCAATTCGTGTGCATGAAACTTGAAGGAAACCATCTTTCTCGAAGACACTGAGAGATTATAAAATATCAGACCAATGCTTTAAATATATGTGTATCTATTGTTTCAAACTGAAACAAAATTCGTGAAAATTGTTCGCCTTCCACGAGAACACATGAAAAAAGACTACGAATGAACAAAAGTCCATTAAAAAATATCGCAGTGAAGTTACTCGACTAGTTTGAAATTGAAAGACAGACACCGAGAATCCCATTCATAAATAAAATATTTATGTATATATTACGTGTATATATATTCTTCTGGTTTATGTAAATATTCAATATATTAATGTTTGTCGCAACGTGTTTACGTAAGTTTTGTTGCTATGCTAAGCAGGAGCTGGTGAGAGTATACGAATAGAATTCCGTAAAAATCCAAACAGAAAGCGATCTGCGTCGAATAAATCTGTACAGAGAGTAAAGTAGTGAATAGTTTGGTAATGGATGGCGAATGTATTGTCTGTTCACTACGCATATCAGCCAGGTAACCAAACGCTTATATATACACTGGAGACTCCTGGCCAGTTAACAGCCTAAACATCGACGTGGGCATCGTCTTCATTAATATCTGAAATACAGAATGAATTATCAAGTATTTTTTATAAAAAACATACACATCAGGGCGAGCATTACTGTTGTACTAGTTGGCAAAATCGAATATTGCAATTGGCACGTGCGTTTTCATAGTTTCACCTATAGAAAAGATGTGTAACACGAAACAAATTCTGATCGAAAGAAAACTGTTGTCACGTATTAATGCATAGCTTACGGCTTACGGCTTGTATGTTGTTTCAGTGAAATAATTAACTAAATAGTATTAATTGCATTAATTCCGAAATAAAGATCAGAAAAATGTGGGTTGTATTTTAAAAGTTCACAGCTTGTACGAAATGTTACTGCAACTCGATCTTAATTATTTATTTAAAATATTAGTTAAATATTAATGAATTAATCATAGTTGTGTATCATTTTTGAAACATTTTCCAAGATTTATAATTATAATTCCAGAGGGCATTTCCCCAGTGGTGGGGATAAAATGCTGACAGTTACGGTAGACACGTTTGCGACAGTTACGGAGATACTGTAATAATTAGACTGCGGATCTTCATGCAAAATAAAAAATGTTTGCATTGATTGCAGGATACAGGAGCCAAATAAAAATTGTATACTTCTTTTAATTATCCTATAAAGCTGAAACTAATCCATTAATGTCCTTAAATGATTTTTAATATGTACACTGCTTTAAATTGTATGTACCCATTTTTGTCATAAATGCATAAAATCCGCAGTCTAGTAATAATGAGTGGAAATATACGTACTTCACCGACTGATGTAGCAAGAAGGTTGACAATCTTCTCGTGCGGTACAGCGACGACACTTTGATTGTTGATTTCAATGATCCTATGACCCACTCGAACACCACCCCTTTCGGCGATCCCACCTCTCAATAGACTACAAATTACTCCATTCTGTACACTAAATCCTAACTGATACTTGGTGTCGGGTCTCTTGATTTTCACCTCGACTACTGGCGCGCACGGAACAACGGTCAACTTGACAACTGTCTGATTTTTCGAATTCTTGATGTAAGTCTGACAGGTAGAGAGCGGTAAACCAACTAACGAGACTCCGTTGATTGCTATTATCTGATCACCAATATTTAACTGTCCACAACGAGCGGCAGCACCAGCTGGTGCCAGGTTCGCGATTACCACCGTTGGTAGCATGGAACCCCATCCAGACTCGACAATCACCACACCTAAAATTTCTCCTTTTGCCTTTGGTACTACCACCTGCGAACATTCCGAAACGAAATTCGATATAACGCATGTTGAAAAATCATGTTCATATTATATGTATAAATAGGCTGCGGATCTTTTTTGGATGAACTCATGACGATAAGTGTATAGTAGTTATCGAAGTTGCTTTTTCGTATTAATCGTCAGAGTACCACAGTTCTTTTGAAAAATCTAATTGAATTTTCTGTCTTGATCAACACTGATTGCATCCCGTGTAAAGTGTTATCTTAAGGGGACAGACTCGTTTCCAGGATTGCCCTAAAAAGTTCTATTTGTGCCGAATAAAAATAGGACTTTTGAGGGCGATCGCGCCCTAGATTGATCTCTTATCTAGCGCTTTAGACTACTAATAACTTCATCGTTGGCATTATCGAGAAATGAGACGGTGCAATCCTGGAAAAACGAATCTACCCCCTTAAAATTTAATTGTACCGTTAATTAACCATTGCGACCCAAGGCGATGGCATTTTTCGGCAGGACATTGTACAGGGTGTAAAGAAACGTGTGGTCTTGGCTGCCATAGACATATTCTACATCTTCGGATCGATGAAGATCTGTAGAAAAGGTGCCGCAGAATTGTCCTTCACCTTGAATTTCAAGATCAGATTTGTTTTTTCTATTGCATTGTATTTTTTATTCGTCGCAGATACGCATCACGGGGATAAAAGTATTTAGAATACAATACGATAAAAAGAAATTGCGGCAACTTTTTTTCACAGATCTTCATCGATCGATTTCTTTCCACCCTGTACAAGGATACGGAAACTATGACAAATTACCTCTTTCTGCATTTCCTTCTTAGCGAACATTTGCAATTCATCGCCGAATATCTCTTGAGAATTAAGAACCTCCTGGTAATCCATTTCTTTGACAAAACTGTGATCCTCGATCCCGTTTGCCTTAAGGAACTCCATGTATGCCACTTGAAATGCTTGTCCGATGCTTTGCGCGATAAATCGAGCCTCCTCACTTTCGAACACGTGACAAATCATTTTCGGAGTTCGATTGATTTTCGGTGCCTCTTCGACTTCGTGCGGCACAAATCGTCTTCTCGCCATCAGCACCACCACGTCACCGATATCTGCTATGTAGGATATTGTTCTTAACGCATGATCCATCATGATCTCCTTCAAGTCCGTGTTTAAAACCATGATCTTCTCCGTCGAAATGAAGAGATCAACCTCTGTGCTCGGTTGCGTTTCGCCATCCGGTGCCTGTGTGCACGTGTCATTAGTTGGCTTCGAGTGTTTCGGCGAATTTCGGAATTTCGCAATAAATCGTTCATTAAACCTTTGTGGTTCGTCACCGGATATATGTAGCCGTGTATGCAGGACAAAACGACATAAGTCATGTGCTTTCTACTTCGAGGATTTTACAACTGTCAACGTCAATAGATCTCTCTATTTTTAAATGTACATCCGTTTTTAGACAAACAAATTGTCATTATCAACTTTTATGTTGTACAGATAAATTTTTGTATTTTCACTTTGTATGCACAGGGTGTCCCAAAAATATTGTGCTTTCTCGGAAGAGGTCCTGAAGTCATTTCAAGTTACTTTTTCCATTAGAAAAATGTCCTGACCAATTAGAGCGCGGTTACCACGGACAGGTTCCGCTTCAGCCAGTGTCAACGCCACGCTTAGCGGAACCTGTCTGTTAGGAGTCTCCAATTTTTAGTCCAGTCAATGAATGCTCATAAGGGGGGCGTAGAGGGAAATGGAAGGAACACAATTTTTAACTTTGGGACTTTGTTTGGACTATAGGAGGTAAAAATACTAAAAGTCTCTACTCCTAGGAGGTGAGCGGGCTACAGGAGGGCACGTAGAAGTCACCTTTTTCGGTTTTCCACTTATATCTCGGAAACTATGTGTCCTAGCAATAATACCATTTCATACAAAATTAAAGCTGACTCCTCACTTTACCTCCTCACTAATCCAAAGACCCAAAGTTAAAAATTGTGTTCCTTCTATTTCCCTCTACAACTTTTCGTTGACTAAACTATTTTCACAGGCTGCATTATGCGAAAATATCTTGGAAGAAAATGAGCAATGTGTTTCGAAGGGAGAAGCTTCGAGCTTTAAAACGAGTCGAAATTCATTTCTGTGCTATCGTTCCTTACAAAATGACCTCAGGTTAAATAGTGACAAGTTTTCCAGAATCTGTTTATATTTTCTTCTCTCTGAAAACACAAATTTTACCTTCTAGACATTATTCAGACGTAAACTGAGATTTTCTCGAAACTTTCGGCCATATCGTTTTGCATTACAACCACGGATATATGAATCCGGTGAATTATCATTATTGAATGATGTCTATCTAAATACATAAATAGGAATGACATCATTAGTAAATATCTTAACATAGTGAAACGAAAGATCGTCATCGTCGATGGAGTATGCTTCACAATAAACGTTCAGGTTCTGAAGTATTTCGCATTTAGATGATTAATTGATTAATTTCAGAAGATATCACTCTTGGAAAAAGTATTTGATCAACGAACTAATCAGCTGTTGTGATAACTATTTCAATATTAGATGTAGAAACTATTTTTACGAATAGTGAAGGATATATAAAATATTTCCTCAAGTGTTGAAAAAAATATTTGATAACCTTTGTTGCTATATTTTTTGCTCACAGTGTATAGACTTTGTTTATAATGTTTATGTACCAGTGAACGATTATCTTATATTTAGTTTAAATACAAGCTTTTTTAGTATCAATATATGTATGTATACTTTAAATGTAATTCGTATTATGACTAGCTACATTTATTCAAAATCTGTCTAATATATCTACAACCAATATTCTCTTATCTTTTTAAAATATATGCCTAAATAATCATTTAAGGAATCATTACGTTAATCATCTGGATTCTATACTTTTTGCCAAGGGTAATATACGATTGTTGTTATATAAACTATGCTTGTTTTTATAATATAAAACATATTGTATATCGTACATAATTAATATGCGAAATTGCGATGCTTATATTGAAGAAATAATGTGAACACATTATGGTTTCGCAATTAATATGGCTATAGCCGCAATACTATTAGGATGTTGAGCTCAAAATAATCGAGTGTTAATAAGCTTCATATAACTAATATTATGTTTAAATGAAAATTCGATTAACGGAAAGTAAATTTGATCTTGCGAAACAGAACGATCAAAGAATTATCAGTAAATTTCTCACAAGTCTAACAAACGATCATTTATGTCTCGGCAACTTAATGTTTTATAAAACCTGAAATGTTTTGTTATTATTATAATCTGTTCATCTTTCGAATCATCAAATTACATGATTTCTCGACATTTAACGTCCAATTGTTTGCACAAACGATGTTGAATTTGAAAAATAGATGAAAGTAGAATAGTAACATGGATGTATACGTACCAACGCCTATTATGACGACGCAGCATGAACAATAAAATTGAGAAACGATTTAATTAATTAAATGAAATAGTTTACGAAGTACAGAACTGAAATTACTGTAAAAAAGAGTGTGTAATTTGCGAAGATAAAAATAAACGTTCATTTGCATCTGTATCGAAAGATTTAAAAGACAGCACCGCGTTAGTACTGTACGTGATACGACAATTCTTCTGTAAACCTGAGAGTTTCTTAAGAAAATGTAATTAACAGTGAAAGTCTGTTTAAGTTTTACGATCGTTACATTTAACTGCACCTATTTCCACTGGCAACGAGTGAAAATAACTATTTTTCAAAAGATATATTTCAATCTGTCATCTTTTCATGATATCAATAAGTAGAACTAGAATTTTTTCGAGTACGGAATCGTTTTCAGCCTTGCGAAGTAGATTTAATAGAAATATTGAAATTATTACAATTTCTGTTGTTGTACGAGAGAAACCTAAAAACGAAATGTATATCTTGTATTTTTAGATATCGTTGTACTGGTTGTTCGACTACAGCTGAAAGAAAATTTAAGGGGTGGTTCTCCATGACAATATAAGACGAAAATGAAGAATAAAAAATTGGTGATTTCAGCTTCGCCTTTTAGTTCTCAAAAATCTGTCTGAAATATGGCAACCCGAACAACAGAGGTGTATGTTCCGTACGTCATAGAGGTGCGCGATAGTTACTTATCAAGTGACAGATACATGCTTACCTTGGCTCTCATTTCAGGTCCCAGCGAGGTGAAAATGTTTTAAGGATTCACAAATTAATCCTCGGAGGACATTGAACTTTATGAAACGACACTTCTTAACCCTAAACCTTAAACCGCAAAATTTTTAACTATAAATCTGGCCCTGAGAATTACCAATTGAATAGGTTTAGAGTTAAGAAGTGTCGGCAACTCAGCTGGGACATGCAAATTTATGGTATTGGCGGATGAAGTATCGGAGTTATTGGGTTTTGTAGATAAGGATTCCTGATTTCTTGTGACAGCTAATGATTTTCGCGCGGAACACGTCATCAAAGTATAGTCCTTCACGAACATTTAAAAAAAAATTCCAATTGAATCGATGAAAAACTGAGTTGTCGGCACATTTTTGTCCAAAAAGATCGGTTTCTCGCCCACTGTGGGCCGGTTCGAGAGGGCGTAGCCTTCGAAAATCGGCTGTCGCGAGTAAGTAATTCAGAACTCTGACGTACGCAACGCACACCTCTGTTGGTCGGGTTGCCGCATTTTAGGCAGACTTTCAATCGTAAATAACTAACAGACGAAACCGAAATCGCAATTTTTTATTCTTCATTTTCATCCTTTATTCTTATTGTCATGGAGAACCACCCGTTCAATTTTCTTCCAGCTGTAGTCGATCACCCTGTAGACAGAAATTGAACGACATGTGGTATCCGAAAATGTCAGATTATTATTACGCATCTGTGAGTATGCATTGTTTCGGTAAGCAACTGCACTTAGTACTAAGTGCAAGGTGTATAAAAGAAGTACTATAATATTTTGCGAACATTGTATATCATTTTCGTGTCACTTTGTGAAGGAGGCAAGAATTATCGGACTATGTAGAATAAAAACTTTATAGTAGTCTGTTTTTATTATTAATATGAAAGACGTATTCCCTCTTATAGCTTTACAGCTTGTAATTGTCAGCATTGCAATAAATTGGAGAGGCCACGGTTCTACAGGGTCGTCCACTTAAAGGGGTATTGTAGTCTAGAAGTTTTTAAAACTCTCGTATCTTTCAGATCTCCTTAATTTTTCGACAGCAGAAGAGCCCGGGTCTACCTTGACCCAGAGTCTTAAAATCGTCATTTAATTACTCCATTTCGAACGACTAAATTGAACGAATGGAATGTTCCATTAGGAACAACAGAAAGATTGACGGGTCTGTAAAAACCACCCCAAAAAATATTTTCAAAAAGTTGGTTGGAACAAAGGTGTTTTATGTATTAAATTCCCCATACCGAGGAAGTTGTAGCAGTTTGACAAACGCGATATACGATATATAAAATATTCCCTTCTAGATTAAAATACCCCCTTAGGAAGGGAGCATTGTGTAACGAGTCGATAAAATCGATATTCTAAAAATATTTTAATTCGATACTACTATAATACTTTTAAATTGCAGTTGCAAACAATGTTATCAAAGAATTCAGAAATATATGCTCGCAATAAACATTTACACATTTACACGCATTCTCCAAGAAACTACTTCTTTAAAATCGGTTTGCAAAAACATGGTCATGTAATGCATACAAAAAAACAATATCCATCATTTTAAATTGTCAGATCAGATGACTATACAAATGACACGAATAGTTTTATTTCGACAGTAAACGTTTCTTCCTTTATTTTAACAGTGCGATGTATCCTAAAAATTTCCAAAGGTAGTTGAACGAATAACGTTATGAATAGTCACTTCATTTTTAGTGCGTTAAACAAGACTTCTTATGTAACACATTGTATACGCAATTATAATATATTTAATATTAATTTATTATGTATTTATATGCGTAACATGTTAGTCCTGTAACATGTTGGGGATGTCAATGCAATTGCAATGAAGTTCTGGAAACATGACTATAAAGAGGGGAATATTCCATTTATAAATACGTGTAATCAAAAAGCATTATTTCTATAAATTTAATCTACACAAACGTTGCAACTGATTCGTTCACCTGGATAATAGTGTAGTTGTAGGAAATCAAAGGTATCGTTTCATTGCTCACGACGCTACATTAGTGGAGACAATTATTATTGTAGTTCGTTGTTCTCACAGCAAATTATGATAGAAGAAATATACATGCAACTCTATGCGGGTGTTCAATTCACCGTGATCAAATACAAAAAGCAGATGCGAAGCGAATCATTAATAAAAATATTCATGAATGTATGAATAAAACGATAAATACGACATGTATGTGTATGTTTAAGTGAGTGAATAAAAATAACAGATGGAAAATGTTTAATGCATTGAACACCAATTAGTCAATCAACACTGTTGACGTTACCAAATTAAAATAAGAAATCAAAATGATTAAACCTTTCAGAGTGTTCATCAACGAAAGTGATGAACTTATCTTTTATCATCGACGATATCTTTTATCATCTTCGCTTAAATTTGCGTTTTTCTAGATACATATATTATCAAGTGATGCAGCAATCATTTGAATTGCAGTGCACAAAACGTTCTATCGTTCAGGAGACACAATACTACAAAGAATTATATGTCACAGTTTTAAATTGTCGCCGACGAATTCTGTGCGCTTACTTATTGCATTCACAAAACAAGAACTTCATTTGCCTAACTTTGATTATAGTGGATTTTTCGTCACGACGATATGCATAAAACGTTAGGCGCGTATACTCGATAATTTCTAGACGGTAAAAATTTAAAATTACGTATCCACGAGAAATTCTGTAAATGTAAGCTATAAAAATTTCTAGTCTACTTCAAAGTCTGTTCACGATTTGTTTTCTTACATAGGAAATGATTATTACTTATGACAATTGTTATTCGTGAGTATCAATACAAACAGCAAATAGAAATTGACGATAATACATAAAGTTCATTCAGCATTCAAATTAATGATATACAGGGTGAGTCCGAAGAAGCAGAACACCTAAACATCTCCGCGACTTTTCGTTATACAAAAAAACTTCTTAGGACAAAGTTACGCTGTTTGAAGGGCCACATGTAACGGTGTAAGGGAAAAAATTTTCGAGGTAATTTTTTTTACAAGATTTCAAGGTCATTGATATTTTTTTAAATGGAATGAGGTATTTTTTAATACATCAATCGATGCAGCTGGATATTCGTTATAAAAAAGTACTAACCCATGTATGTCGAAAAGTTAGTAGTTCAGGAGATACTTATTTCAATTTAAGTAACTCTAAAACACCATTACTGTCGTACTAACAATAATACGTTAGCGTTTACCTGCTTGTGTAACGTGTTACAATTAATAAGACAGTAATGGTGTTTTAGAGTTATTTAAATTGAAATATCTCCCGAACTACTAACATTTCGACATACATAGGTTAGTACTTTTTTATAACGAATGTCTAGCTGCATCGATTGATATATTAAAAAATACCTCATTGCATTAAAAAAAATATCAATGACCTTGAAATCTTGTAAAAAAATGACCATGAAAATGTTTTCCCTTACACCGATACAAGTGGTCCTTCAAACAGTGTAACTTTGTCCTAAGAAGTTTTTTTTGTACAACGAAAAGTAACGGAGATATTTAGGTGTTCTTTGGACTCACCCTGTATATATCAACATTAAAAATACCAATACATTTACAACTTTGCTGATCCTTTGATCTGTCTTGTGTACACAAGTGATAAACTATCTATTGTATTTCACTTATATTAATTGCAAGCACCGATTTAATGAAAGATGTTGAAGTTGTTGAAAGGTATCATATTAATTTTTTTAGGACAACTATTTAATATGTACCTCAAATTATCTTACAAGCGTTTATTAAATGATCGTGATGCTTGTTTCTCCAAAATGTGACGTCCGATAAAAATATGCTTGAAAATTTCGGTTTACATGTTCAACACACTTCTTAGGTACATAACTGATGTTTTGATCCTCCTGGATCGTTTGTGTGAAGTCGGTACGTTTTTATCTCCTCCTAAAAACCCACTAAACTTGAACTCGGCACAATTGAAGTCCTTCCTTTGATAACTGACAATGAGTGAGTGATAGGGATCTCGAGATAGCAACAGAAGAGCACAATTGAACGAGAACGATTAAGAAACGTTACTACAACGCATACAAGTACACTGTAAGTTGTACACCAGTTTTTAACATTTTTCTTAGCATGGTTCTCAACTGAAAGATTTTGACTCGCCTAAGATTATAAACGGTACTTCTGTTTATAGCCTCTGTCAGGTGTATCGTGTTCTTAGTATTGATCATACCTCGATATGCGCCAGACAACGGTTGCTGCTGTCGAGCAACGAAATTGTTGTTCAGAAAATCGGTGAAGACGTAACCATTCCATAATCGAAATGAAAATATCAGTAGACTAGTTTCCATTGAAAAGACCATGTTCCAATACTTGGTCAACAAAACAACAATATCTATATAGTTTCATAGTAACGTCAACAGAAATAGCGGAAATCGATTTCTTCTGAATCGCTGGCACGGAAGCGACCCTGTGTGACTGCCCCAATTTTTTTAGGTTCAATACGATGTCTCTATGTAATTTTGTGACTGTTGCTAACAAATGTCGAGTTCTTTTTTATAGTAACTTTTATTATGAGGTTGATGTATACAGGGTGTTTGACTACAGGTTCTCGTTTCACAACTCTAACATTTTTAGAGCAGAATAAATGTGTTCTACTTGATCAGAGCGGTTTTTTATTTGTCAGAAAATAAAAATTTGGATTAATCAACTGGATTTGATAACAGTTCTTCTCGAGGTTTTTTCTATAATCGCTAGGTAAGTACTAAGTACACGAGGTTTCGTATCAATTAATTTTCGGCTATCAAATTTCTCGACTAGGCCCACGTTCTAATATTACACACGGCCCCAAACAATAACGAGATAGCCCTCGCCCAACATTACCGCCATTATGCCACTCACAATCAGTATCGGGCACGAGTAGTGGAGAAGGGGGAGTAGGAGGAGGTGCTCTCTATAATCACATTTCCAGTTCCCAATGATGCGATTATAAAAAGGAAGTACTACGTTCTCCGCACATTGTTTCGAGTGCGTGATACGAAGGACAACAATTTCATTCTTTCGATTGGTATAAGCATAAACTACCATTGAACTACCAGCTAATTACAGCAACATATCCGAGCACAGGACATTTCGCAGAACGTTCCCTACGAGAACCACTATGGTACCGTTCAATGCATTAATGAAAGATCATCCTCAAGAAAAAAATAAAACTTATGTCAGGAGACGGTCTTGGTGTTAAATTTCGAGTCGCGCGGAGGCGTCCGTAAAAATTCGAATCACTCGTTGCCAGTGTTCAAAGAAGTGGCGAGCGATGCAGAGAGAATCGAGACACGGAGAGAGAGAGAGAGAGAGAGAGAGAGAGAGAAAGATAAAGAGAGAGACAAAAAATAAAACCGATAATCTCGTTAGACAGGATAGTCGAAAGTAACAACAATCAGAGAGTAGAGTTTAAGTATATAATGAAAAATCTAAGGGTTGGAGGGCGGACCTTGATCTTAGTCACAGCCTCCCGCACTATGTGGTTGTTAAGGCGCTTACGTCTCCCTTCCTCTTCAACTTCAACCGAGCCGAGAAAGTGAAGCCTGAAAACGGTGGTCGGCTTCATAGAGCCACTGATCGGGGCTAGCTTCGGTTGAAGGCCCGCAGTCTGTGACTCGGACTGGCCCCCACCGGACGCGTTCCCTATTAGTTCTTCGCTCGAGTCGCATTCATCTTCCTCGAGGCTTCCTTGCGAGGCAATGCTGCATCGACCGAAACCATGCTGCCCCCCATAGTTTAACTGCGTAGCTTGCATACCCGTAGCCAGTGGCCCCTCCTTCCGTAACGTAAACAGACAAATGCGCTTGCTATAGTCAGGGCAAAAGATTTTGGCCGCTCGAGGTCACTTCCCTACCAGGAATCCACCAATCAACGCTCACACACGACCAACCAAATCGAGGGAATTCAGGGGAAAATAGTAGGGGCAGGGGAATGCTACAGTCAGAACCGAGTGACGTCGCGAGCCTATAGTGTAGTCTGCCCCGGATCGAGGGTGGGGATCCTATCACGGTTCTACAATACGGATCGTGACGTCACTAGCTACCCCACACTATCGGTACATTGGTGGTATAATTCGCGGAACGTGGCGTCATTTATTCCTGCAGCAATGCTGCACACGATAGTCCATTTTATGCTCCCTTCATGTCCCCTGTTGCGCATACAATCCAGGATGCGTAGCCTAACCTCAACTATTTTTGTCTTCATTGTGATATGTCCCACCCAGATATGTTGGTTCCTTCCATGTTAAATGACAATTTCAGTCCTCAACAAATTATTACGCATTTTCTGTGGTTCACAGCTCTTCCTATCAGAACAATTCGACATTTTGAGAAACTCATAAATTATTTTACATTAACTCTGATGGTGAAAAAACGATTTATGTCCAGATCTGTTAAAGTTGTTTCGTCGAATTGTTGTAAAACAATATTTCCTCCACTCGTGGATCGTGAGAATACATATTTTTGATTTGTCTACCTCGCGCTTTGGCGAAAGAAATATAGCGAGGCAAATTAAAGTGATGAACTTACACGTCGCGTTGCTATTAGCACATGTAAAGTATAACTTATTTCTATGGACCATCAACTGACCATTTAAATTATAACTATAAGAAACAGTTATTTATTTTCTTTCTTTATATTAATACCTTAGTCGTTACGCGTAATCGTATCCCCATCTTCGGTATATTATAAAGCTGATTGAAAGATGTATAAAATAGAGAAGAACAGTTGAAAAATAAGGTAGAGGCAGAACAAACAGAATTGTATCCACAATTTCTGCAAACAAGTAGAGTTCACACTCAGTTTTAAGTGGGTATGCATTGCCCTCTAGAGCCATCAACTTTGAACACAATCTGTGAGATAAAAAAGAATTTCGTATACATGTTTGGCCATATCTCAAGTCAATGTAATTTGATACAATTACCTATATTATTACTTAAATTATAATATGATTCCCGCAGCACATCGCTAATGCAGTCCCTGACAACAAGACCTAACCAACACCAATTGTCTGAAGCATAATTGTTATTTTTTGATGCCAGAACTATTTTTATTGTTACGACAGCATGTTTCATGAAAATAAAGGCGGTACATAGTTCTGATGAAGGCCGGGTGGCCTTAAACGGCCGATATCTTTTGCTCTGATTATAGTCACATTACCACGCACCACCGATACCACGGGTAAACGCGCTTTCTCTACGGTGCTCTTATCATCGACACAAATTAGATATTTTCGTCTATTGTACTCGACGGCAAACGGCACTATCGTGCACTACTACGATCTATTCAAGGTAACACCTTTCTTATAATCTCTGTGAGGAGCTACTAATTGTAAGTGAAATAATATATAGGTCATACACGATCGGTATTAATATTCGTGTCGCTTCGTTATTCGACCAGTGTGTCCGAGACAACATGACGTTCTTTTCTTGCATGCTAACCGGGTAGATAGTGACTTTGTCGGGAATTACAGATCTCGTTAGTGTTTATGAAAAGCGTAGGAACTATCGAACCGTAACAGAAGCTGGTACAGTGTCATGCTCTTCGTGAGGTATCGTTTCATACACAGAGTATCCCACACGTTTCTCAATGTTGAGGGCGATATGCAGAGTTGTACAAATCGACAGGTTCTCAGGGAACATTGAACATCCAACATTGTAGCGTTGCTTTGTGAGAGAGGGTGTCTCTAAAGACTAAACACAGGACTATGTATAGCTAAGAATATATTCTCCCACTTGTTAATCTTGTAATATACTGTTTTGGAACTAACTCGATCAGGCCTGAATTCGTTCACTTTACAGCATTTCACGACACTGCCAGGAAAATATGGAATTTTAACGATTAGACTCACGAAGGAATTTTGTTAATCGTTTCATTCAAGTAATGATAGATACCTTAGACAGTCAAATTAAGGCTCGGTTAAATAAGGCTCCATTATCGAAATACAGTAAAGCCTCGATCTAAGAAAACGGGAACTGTAGGATCTACGAAAAAATGAATATCCCCTCCTGCGAGGGGCCAGGAACCTCGAGCTGCCTCGGTCGCCGAGCATTCTAAAGTGTAAACAGTGTGAACTAGTCCAATTGTTATTTTTTTATAGGGCAACTTATTTGTAGCATTTGTCTGACTAAAATAATACTAAACACGATATATAATTTAAACTCTGTTTAATGGTTTAATTGACGTATGTAGTGTGCCTTCACAAAGAAATAGTAGAACCACAGGATCTAAGAAACAGCACGTACTCGAGCGTTTCTCTTATTGTTAGATCAAAGCTTGACTGTATTAAGAATAGAAAACCAACTACATATCAGGTCTTCGCATCTTCTTTGTTTCGGAAAGATGAAGAAAGAGACAGCTGAAAAATACACCGCATGTCTTCTAGTAGCTAAGAGCAGATAAAAAAATATTTTTAACATTGCTAGTACTTAATTAAATTCGATAATTCAATTTACAGTGCATTTGGTTCGCCTTAGAAATGTAGATTCTTATGGTGTCTAGAATATTAGTATTACTTTGTATTCAAACTGGTTTATTTATAATAATGGCGATCTCGTGTTACAATTCGTTTAATGCTGTAGAGCGACGAATCGAACAGATCATTCTCTATGAAATTTTGCATCTTTATTCACGCTCCAGTTAACAAAATCACGTGAAACTAAGGAATCTATGAACACAAATATTTTCGCTCGTTCTATATGACACATAGTACACGAATTGTTTATAATACACGATCGTGCAGTAGAAGATATAGTGCTGCGAACAATCTACGAAGCAAAAAAAGGATAGACAACTATACACAAGAGAATAGTCGCAAAGGAGCCGAATAAAGATAGTTATGATCACATTTCACGAAATATATTTTACATTTGAGAAAAGAATCTGAGCGTTCTCAATCCTTTATTTGATATTAAATCAATTAATATTAATCGTTTCCGTTATTTACCATATTTCGATACTTATGATCATGTTTCTCTTAATTATGTACATTTATGGAATTTCTAATTAGATGGCAAAAGTGGTGAAGTTTGTTATACAGGGTGTCCCGAAAATGTCGGGGAACCTTGCAAGGAGCGGTTCCTTAGGTTATTCGAAGCAACGTTTTCCTTAGCGAAAAATTTCCGTATCGGTATCGTTAAGGAATTATTAACAAAAAACACCGACCAATCAAAGCGCAGTTACAGCGGACGGACTCTGGCTTGACCAATGGCAACGCCACGCTCTGATTGGTCCGTCTTTTTTGTTAATAACTCCTTGACGAACCCACTACGGAAATTTTCGCTAAGGAAAAAGTTACTTGAAATGGCCTAGGGAACCACCCCTTCCAAGGTTCTCCGACATTTTTTGGATACCCTTCGCAAATGCTAATATCACTGACGTAGAGTCAATGATATACTTAAAAGGCTTTGTTCATTTATTGACTTTTACTTTCCTATTTAACGTTATTTACATCGAAATCTTAAATCGAAGATGTCGAAGATTTTATAAAAGACTTTACACTATTTTATCCAGCTCCTGTTCTCGGACTAACTAACACAGAAAGACATCAAACCCACATAATGATATGTGTTCGGTGGTTAAGTGGTGGTGGTAATAGCACGAGGAAGGGGTGGCTATAGAAAAACATTCAGACTCCTTTACGGAGAGTCATTAATTCGAACAAATATCTAACTTTGCCGCAATCGACTGAAATATTATAGTATTCGAATATTTTCTAACGTGTCCCTAAACTTTTCTAGAAACAATTTCCAGCCGTAGCGAGGCAACAGACCGACTGAGTAATTTCTAAAATGGATTCGACAAGTGTTCGAGCACTACATTTCCGATTTGATCTCATGATTTTGTCATAAATGCATAAAATCCGCAATCTAATCATAATAAATACCTAATGCTGTTTAATAAATCGAATTACAACGATATAAAACACGATTATTCTAGTTAATTTTTCAATTGACATTTTGAATACGTTATTTATTTAGAATATGTACGAAGATTTTGTGTTGCAAGATATGTATCTTCCCTAGAGCATATCATAAACCCTATTGTGTGACAAGATTTCGTCCACTGATTCGAAAGAATAACGAGTAGATGCATATCCATATTTTCTATTATAAAGATAAACACATTGTACTGTTATATTATAAAATTAGGTTCGTATTTGATTAAAATAAAAAATCACAAAAAATTTGATTTACGTATTATTGTAGACGAGCTCTCTTTTAAAAAGAAGAAAAGAGTCTTTTCTGTTCAATGCCTCTTCTAAATTACTAACTATTACGATATTCATACCATTTATTCAAATGATATTATATTTTTTAAATTAAAATGTTTGTTCAATGAGAACATTTTTCGAAGAAGCTCCTAAGGGTTGCAGTTCTTTCTGTAAAAATTCTACAGAAACAGATATTTTATTAAACGAAACATATAAGATCGAACATAATTTTTCTAAAAATGGAATAAAATATAACCTAAGTAACTATTCATTTTAAATGTCATTTAAATGTTTCGTTCATTCACATCTTGTTTTCCTTTTTTTTATATAAGAACTTTTTATTATTCTTTGTGTAACAGCTTTCCACGTATTATTATCATGTTAATGTAATCTGTTCATTAGAGCCCTTTTTGTCATAAATAAACTGATCTAAACATGTATAAAAGTAAGTAATGATATTTCAATGTTTATTTTAAAGAGTTTGTTCCTTTATTCAATCATATCAATTACTCGATCAGTCTGTTATAATAATAATTCTCTCCTCAGTTTACTGTAGCACATTTCTTTCCTAAAATTAAGTAATAACCTATACAATTCGGTTATGCAATCCTTAATTATTAAAGGGCATCTAATCTTATAAACATAAATTATTGTTTAGCAGTACGTAATACGAACTCTTCTATTTTGACATTTTGTTCAGATATTTAGCTCGAAGGTTTATTAATATGTTACAATTAAATATTATGACAAGAAAATAATTCGAATACTAAGTGATTAAGACTTGCGAGAGGTATCCACGGTAGAGAGGTTGACTTTGAATCGAAGAAAACGTTGTGTGAGAGAAAAGAAAATTGAACCCATCAAAAGTGAAGTCTTTGACTAACGATAAGGCAGGTGCGTAGGGAAAGCACAGTCGAGTGCTAGTTATTTAATAGTTTCTCGTGTCGAATAATAGAAATTCTACAGAAAATTATAAACACGAAGTCAGCTTACATGTATGTTCACTTTAAAATAACCCATACAAAAGTTACGGTCTTTTAGTACCAGTAGAAGCTTGATTTTTTCTACGTCTTTGCTTACGTTTTCAAGTTAGAAATACAGTGAAGTCTTGATCTAAGCCGGATCCTCGGATCCGTGCTCCGACACAGATCGTGTAGGGTTACTATTTTGTTTTGAACTCGCTGCAACACTTACTGTATACCGTCAATTAAACCAGGCCTGGGTAACTACTGTTTCGAGAGCCGATGACGTAGAATCGGTTACTGGTCGGCCGGGTGGGGGGTAGCCGATTCTACGTCATCGGCTCTCGGAGCACTAATTGCCCAGACCAGAGTTAAATCACTAAACAACGTTCAAATTATACCGTCTTTAGGATCATTGTAATCAGAAAAATGTCAGAAATGAGTTGGTGAAAGTCCCACAAAAAAATAATGAAAAATGAAGAAGTCTTGTGATTGGGTTGGTAGTGGTTCGCACCGTTTACACTTTACACTTCCCCGCCCCTCGCAGGTTAAACCCCCCAGTGGAGGGGATAGACAAACTTGCTAAGATCGTACAGCTCCGGCTTAGATCAAGACTTTACTGTACTTCGAAATTTCATGATCATTTCTTTACTTTCTCAGCAACTTTATACATTTCATTTAATGACATTCTCCAGCCCGTTTTAGACTTCTTGTTATTCTTCTTTTTATATCAAACGATTATAAAATTTGTTTATAAATTTTCTCCATAGTTCTAACGCGCTTTGCCAACTAAATAGATATTGTTTGTTCCCCTTCATTGTAGATGTATGAGAATAGTGTTTAATAAATTCTAACAATTATAGATTTGTTGTTTACATTGTCTCCGGAAATATTCATTTACCGAACACGGTACAGTACTCATTGTTTTCTACTCTATTCGTGTTGCAAATCACAAGTTTCAGATGTCTTGACTAATTCTATTTAAAAAAGAAAAACTCTCAGGTTCAACCGAAGCGGTAAATTTAGTCTATATACTTTAATTCGTTAAAATTCAATGAACGAATAATTAAAAATTGATTATAATATAATCATGACATTGCAGGTTAAAAAGTTGCAGTCTGCTATGCATGCAGGAGCGTGTGTCAGTGCACTATACTATTTATGTATTTAGTAGTTGCATATGAAATGTTGTTTAGCAAGTACTTTTTCAAGTCAATTATAACGGTGAACTTCTTCATAATAGTATAGGTTTAATAATGTGCATATACTTATAAAAAAAAATATCATTTTTAATATTAATCCTCATCCATTCTTCAGTTTTCAATCTACTTTATTCCTTGGTATCAAATAGACACAATCATTAAAAAAAATATGATAAAATATAATAAACAGTTAACGTTGTAAACTCTTTCTTTTTAAAAAAATTTCTGTGTGTTTAAGCACAGATTGGCTGCTTGTTTAAGTTTATTATAACTTGCGCTGTATATGAACAGTAACAAAATAAGTATGTAGCTTCGATTAATATTTTTCATTCAACATTTTATATGCATCAACCTGATACGAATAGAAATTATATACATCATATAGTACGATCACATAAAACGTACGTTCACCAAGTGTAATCACATCAATTTGTTTCTGTATAAACTTTTGTGTAACGCATTTAAGTCAGTCTTCAGCAACTACATATATTACATAGCCAATACGATAGAACAATAGCAATGAAAATATCCGAAAAAGCAATAAATTGATCAAATGTTTATATGAGAAAGTGATTGAAATTTGTGAATTTTATTACACGTGTGTACTGGAGTATTTTAAAAGCAGTATCAAAATATGAAAGTGTGATTCCACTCAATTGAATGTTCAAGAAACCGTTAGAATGAAAAAATAATGTGTATTAGATGAAGAGGACATATGTGTATGTATAAATCAAAGAGCAAAATGGCTCCCCTTATTTTCTTTAAAACTGTCTCGTTTTACATAAATAATAAAGTATCTGTATTAGACGCTAATATTATTACTTAAATAGTTAAATAATATAGTGCGCAACAATTTTCATATTTATAGTCCAGTCAACGAAAAGTTGTAGAGGGAAATGGAAGGAACACAATTTTTAACTTTGGGTCTTTGTTTGTACTAGTGAGGAGGTAAACATACTAAAAGTCCCCGCTCCTAGAAGGTGAGCCTGGTGCACGTAGAAGTACCCTCTTTCGGTTTTCCGCGTATATCTCGGAAACTATGTGTCCTAGTGATAAGACTATTATATACGAAATTAAAGCTGACAAAATGTGCCACAGGATTGATTCGATTCAGTTTTTCGCTATCTCGCATAGTTTCCGAGATATCCGCGCTCAAACTTCACTAATTGTGAAAAAGAAATTTTTGCCTTACTTGACTAGCTAATTTTTCAGCACAATTAGTGAAATTTGAGCGCGGATATCTCGGAAACTATGCGAGATAGCGAAAAACTTAATCCAGTCAATCCTGTGGCACATTTTGTCAGCTTTAATTTTGTATCGAATGGTCTTATCGCTAAGACGCATAGTTTCCGAGATATACGCGGAAAACCGAAAAAGGAGACCTTCTACGTGCTCCCCTGCACCCCGCTCACCTTCTAGGAGTGGGGACTTTTAGTATGTTTACCTCCTCACCACTAGTCCAAACAAAAACCCAAAGTTAAAAATTGTGTTCCTTCCATTTCCCTCTATAACTTTTCGTTGACTGGACTATACTGTGTGAAAGAAATCTCTGAACGCTGAGTGTGAATGTTGCATGATCAAAGCGAGAAAATTTGAATATCTGGTGTTGATTTTGAATGATTTTAACAATTCGGAGACAAACCTATAATATCAGAGAAATTGATGCTAGGTTTATGTATACATATGTATTTTCTGCTTCGAATATCTACAAGGATAAGAGTTATTGCTGAGGAGTCCTCGGAGAGTTGACAAAGAGTTTTATAAGATAGTTTACAACAGCGAATCGATAATCTCAATTGTCATTAAATGTTGATGATTGTTACATCATGATAACGGGCGAAGCATTTGAATGGAAATACTTAATACCTTACATGTTTAAGTCTAGAATACTTAAATTTTTGTTCGACATAGACACGTGTTTTTGAATGCTCTAATAAAAAAGGTTCCATTTAAATGCATCACTCTGGATTTTAACTTCGATATAGTCTAATTAGAGAGAAATTACTTAATTATAGAACAAGTAGACCACATCTACTGATCGTCCTACAATATTCAATAAAAAATCGGAATTGCCAAAAAAAGCATGTTACACTTCAAGCTTTCTTTTCTTTTTATTAAATTGAACTAATTAAATACAAGTGAAAATAAAAGAATTAAAAGGGAATAGGGTAAAATTAGCTACCTTTGTATACAATGTTCCGATTCTACGTTATACAGGGTGTCCCAAAAATATCGTCCAACCTTGAAAGGGGTAGCTCCTGAGGTAATAATTTTCATTTGCAAAAATGTCGCTTAAAGTAACCTCAAGGATCGCCCCTTTCAAGGTTGGACGACATCTTGGACACTGTTGGTCAAAATATTAGAATACTCTTTGCTCTCTAAAAAGAAGCATCGAAAAAATGTTTATTTTCGGGGAATGTATTTTCTGTGATAAAGTATAAATTGTAAATGTAAAATGTATATTTTGACCAGTTTTACGAATAATAGAAATAGTTGGAGATGTATACATCAATTGCCCAAAACCATTTTTGTTGCTAACAAATGATGAAAGTAGCCAAAGGAAAATTATGGTAAAAAGAAAGGGATGCCTGTCTGCTGAATTCAAATGAAAAATGCGTGAAGCATCCAATAGATTGTGTAAAGTTACAAAGTGTACTTAAGCTACTAAATGTGGATCTTCTATTTTTACTTTGCAAGTACAACAGTATAAGTATAAATGAAACAAGGAACAGGAGATGGATGTGTGCGTCATGAGGATCACGAATAATAATAATAAATATAATTTCTATTGCACACACACACACACACAGAGCACAAGTGAGTGCACAGAATGTTCGATTTAACATTGTCGATATTCCAATATATCTAAACGTGTAGATAATAATAAATACGTGTGGCCACAATAAACTACTGGTTGTTATCGTTTTATATTCACATGAACTGTACTGATAATTCCACACTAAACATCATTGTACTTCATTAATTTCAATTTCAACTTCAATTTCAATATCAACTCTTCAACTTCATTTTCAATTTTTCCATTTCAACTTCAATTTTAACTCTCGCATTTCAACTTCAATTTCAATATGAACCCTTCAACTTCAATTTTTCAATTTCAACTCCACAATATCAATTTTTCAATTCCAACTTCAATTTCAATATGAACCCTTCAACTTCAATTTTTCAATTTCAACTCCTCAATATCAATTTTTCAATTCCAACGTCAATTTCAATATCAACCCTTCAACTTCAACTCATCATTTTCAACGTCAATTTTTCAATTTCAATTCGTTAATTTCAAATCTTCGATTTCATTTTCAACGTCAATTTTTCAATTTCGATTTCAAACCTTCAATTTCATTTTCAACGTCAATTTTTCAATTTCAATTTCAACTCTTCAATTTACACTAGCAAGTAAACGCTAACGTTTTAGTACGACAGTAATGGTGTTTTAGAGTTATTTAAATTGAAATAAGTATCTCCTGAACTACTAACTTTTCGACATACATGGGTTAGTACTTTTTTATAACGAATGTCCAGCTGCATCGATTGATGTATAAAACAATACCTCATTCCATTTAAAAAAATATCGATGACCTTGAAATCTTGTAAAAAAATTACCTTGAAAATGTTTTTCCTTACACCGTTACATGTGGCTCTTCAAACAGTGTAACTTTGTCCTAAGAAGTTTTTTTGTACAACGAAAAGTAACGGAGATATTTAAGTGTTCTGTTTCTTCGAACTCAAACTGTATGTTCGTGTTTATAAATTTTTTTTTACTTTACAAAAAATTTGGGGCCCCAAATGGTTTCTTGCACCCAGGCCCCTTTATAGAGAAGGCCGGCCCTGCTTATTTTCATATCAATTGGAGAACATTTTAAGCACTACTTGCAGAGTACAACTGAGTAACTATTAGTGTTTCATCCTATACACCCTTATAGTCTTTTTATTGGATGTTCAGTTCTCTCTTCAAACAGAAGATTCAAATTTACCCTGCACAATAAGGAAACTCAAGGCGACTCTTATACCTCGATGAAAAAGTAAAATAAAAAATCGAATTGTTACACTGTATGCTACTCTCCAAACCATACAACTTTTGCTCCAACCATTTTCTCATATGCCAAATACTTTACAAGTAATTTAGGTGGCACAGAAAGGTACTAATAAAATACTTTAGCCCTAAATGTTTTGACGGCATTTTTTGATGAAATTTAATTGTACAAACAAATGTGGTAAGAGCGTCATAATACGTGATGGATGTTTTGTTCCAAGTTCCGATAATTTAATGTGGAACAATCAGTACGAATGAGAATATGTATACAGTTATGAGATGTATGGCAGGAAAGCGGATCCTGGGAGGATAGTGATCGAAGATGCATGAGATGTAAACAGCAAGCCATATACTATGGAGCGTACCTTTATCCTGGAGACAGCTTCCTCCGCCTGGCACATGCGGGTA
Organism: Lasioglossum oenotherae; assembly: GCA_028455765.1. Taxonomy (NCBI): domain Eukaryota; kingdom Metazoa; phylum Arthropoda; class Insecta; order Hymenoptera; family Halictidae; genus Lasioglossum; species Lasioglossum oenotherae. The sequence continues at coordinate 8,023,029 of CM052291.1, read as the reverse complement.
GATTTAGTGGGTTCTCCTTCGCAGACGAGCTGAGTAGATCCGAGGTATCTCGCTCGAAACAGGACACCCTCGATCAAAACTGAAGGATCATCGAGGAGAGCTGAAACGGCCACGGAAATGCACCACTTAGATTGGTCCGCAGAGTTTTTCTTGTCGACGCAACCGAATGCTGATAGATAATCGATCGAAGAATGAAGAAGTCTAATCGAAGATACGGGAACAGAAATAAGAGCATCGTTCACTAGCGGTCCATTTTTTTCGCACAACGTTTTTCAATTTCACGTCCGTATCTTTATCTAAAACTTTCATGACATCTTCCCTCAGGATATCTGGTAACATATTATCTGTATTATTTACGTTGAATGGTTTATAACGTTCGTCTTCGAAAAAAAATCTGTTTACTGCTGATTTGTTAGTATGGGATAATAATTGGTCCGTGTACACAAAAACTTGATCGTTTGGAGTTACATTTTCTTGATTCACGTACGACGAATTTTTAATAAATTTCTTTTTTAACTTCGATCACTACAACAATTCACAAGCCCTTCACTTTGTTAGTGTTGCGTCTATAGACAGACAGTTAATTTGTGCAGTCAATGAATTCTACTTCAAACAAATTTGCTTCGCTTGATTCATTCAGCTTCACACTATCTGTTACGGTATCCTCCTCAAGCCGTACTGATGTTTTTATGCTACCGATTTCTTGTTAATAGTTTATCGATGTGATGTGTAGTATTTGGTAGATATCATATCGAAGCCAGCTTTGAGAAGACTGATTAAGCGAGGTATTAAATGAGGAGCATCGTGGAGATGTACACAAACTTTGTACTAGAGATACGGGTACACGTCATACGTAGTAGGACCAATTGCTGATATCGTAGCTGATCATTAATCCGACGAACGCGGATGACAAGATACACAGAAATATTTTTATATTTAGCGATTGGTGAAAACTGCATGATTACTTAATTATTGCAACTAGACTATGGATGTTTCGCGTTCACGACATGCATAATTCTATGAAATGCGATTTTTAGTATAGTTACGTAGGATACCTACCAATTATATCCAACAGGAAAGCATTAAATAAAAGGAAGAAAGTGAATTATTGTACCAATCAAATTTTTCAATAATTTCAGTTCTTGTGTGACTGTATTCACGAGTTCATAAAACGAGTTAGATGTTTTCTGTATACTCTTTACTTTACACAGTGGATCGAAAAAATATTTCAACACTAAATTTCCCATTCTCGAAAAATTTTCAATATTTAAAACTGTGATGATTTTGTTACAAAATAGTACAATATAATTGAACTTGTTTTAAAGCTTAAAGTCTCTATGTTAGGCATCCATGGTTAGATAAAAATGTTAGAAGTCGAAGCATCTGTAAAAACATTGAAAAATTTTTCTTGTGACTGAAACCGTCATAGATTTGAAGATTGAAGTTTCCCCTTTTCAACGAATATTTAAAACTTGATCTACGATTTTTTATAATTGATTTGTCGAGTTTTTAATGCAAGGTGTATATCCATCTCTGGGCCTTACACGACCAAACTATGTAGTTCCTCACTTTTGTTCTACAAAACAGCCAAAAAAAAATCGTAGATTCAGTTTTAAATAGTCATTGCAAAGGGGAAGATTCAGTCTTCAAATCTGTAGTAGATTCATTTGTAAAAAAAAGTTTTTTGATGTTTTTACAGACGATTTAATTTGTAGTATTTTCGACCGAAAACGTGTCCTCACTTTTTCACTTGCTATATCATGCACAAATATCCTAGAATGAAATGAACGATGGTGTGCGAAAGTAGAGGCTCCGAGCTTTGAAATGAGTCCAAATTTATTACTGTACTATTTTTTTCAACAAAATTAACATACTTAAATATTGACAATTTTTCGAAAATCGGAAGCTTGGTGTTCTAATCAGAGTCGCCAAATTAATTGTAAGACTTATGTCCCCACTCTACCTTCCCCTTCTACGACGCTTCGTCTGAAGTCTATGTCGTGCATTGGGCGATACTGGCAGAGAGAGGGTAACTTCTTCCGCTCAATTCGTGCTCCCTCCTCTCATTTGACGATTCTGGTTCTAATACTTTTGGATCCACTGTATAAGATCGTCGTAAACGTGTGATAAAGCTATTAATTCACGAATTGTAGAAATAGGAAAATATTTTGTCCATTACCTTCTTTGTTTCTGCTTTTCTTCTTCTCTTCTTTATCCTGTGAAAATAGAATAGATTAAATATACTCGCTGCATATACAAAAAAGTTTTTAATAATATTTACGTGCTTATTGCAAATCACATGTCTCATACAACCTATTAAAGCATCTTCATGCAGTGAATTTCACATATCCAACAGTATCAATTCAAAATGCATTTGAAATAAATTTCATTTCTAATCCTAATTAACTTTGAACGACATCCTCTCGTTTCGTTATTGTTTATTGTTTAATGCTTTGATGATTGTTACGATACAAAGTTACTACATCTAGTTTGAAACACAAAGTTAACAGACAGACAATAGTAATAAATATATTATGTAAATGATACAAACAAAATTATACTTGATCGACTTCAAAGAGAAATATTTTAAAAAATAATTCTCATTCTTTTATATAGCATTCGATGAAAAGTACAGATAAAGAGAATCGTATCATAAATGTTGATTAACTTTTTTAAATGCAATATAGGAAGTATTTATTTTTATCGAACAAATGTGTACTAATTTACTTATAATTATATTTCATAGCCCATGTTAATATGCATATGTATTATGTTACACAGCCAAAAACTGAATTCTGTAAAGAGTAAGAAAAGGTGGGAAGTGGAGGTGTGCTTATTGATAAGTTATCGATAATTTATCGATAAGTAACGTCACTTGTGAGAAGATTAATTATCGACAATATCGGTAGAATATCGATACTATTTTCTTAGCATAAGCACAGAGTTTTTATGGAGTTCAACGACCTGAGCTTTTTTGAGATGTTACAAGGATTAGTTTACTTGGTAATGTATAGCAACATTATTTAAAAATTATTATTCGTCGAAATTAAGAGGAAAAAAGTGAATGTCACGGTTTTCAACTGTTTCATCTGAGCCTACAAGAAAAATTTAAAACAAGCCTTTCGTAGATCTAGGTAAGTTCTGTACATGCACAAAGTTTTATCGAAATCGATAAACGTTACCATGATCTAAGAGTGGCAAAAATCGTTTCGCTTTATAAATAAAGCGAAAAACGCTCAGAACTTTTTACTTCACCTAATATATCTTCCAATTCCTGTAGTAATTGCATGCACAAAAAATTATCGAGGACTAATCGATATTGTCGATAAATCGAGCATTATCGATAACTATGCCGATAATAATTATCGATATAATCGATAAGCACACCTCTAATAGTGGGAAGCGTGTATGGTGTGTACAGGAGTTAAACAAATTAATTGAATACTCATTTCGAGGATCAGCCTAATCTACTAGGAAACCATTGCAATCAGTTACTAAAGAAATTTAATTCTCCCTGCACAATTGTAATGTATAGAAAAGAAGTTTGCAATTTCATTATACTTCAATATGTTTTCCAAATTAAAAAGTCACATTCAGTTGTGTACATTAAAACATTATATACCCAAACGAGTATACAAAATAATTCCATTTTGTAATGTATGTACTAATAATGAATGATTATTATAATAACTAATAATTGCAGATATAACTTTTAGTTAATTGAAAACTATTTATTTAGAAACTATTGATTGAATTGCAGTATGTTTAGATTCACAGGAGTTTACAGGAAATATATGAAAAATACATTTTCCAGAGTGTTAATTAAAACTAGACTTTTCTCATAAGTATCTTTTATAAACAAGATCATATATATATCTTCTTGCAACAATATCGGCATATTGATTCCCTAAATTTCGTGACATTTTATGAAACTGCATCATTATACAATGTATGTCATTTTTGATACTGCACTAATTTCTTTCTATAATCACTTTAAATTAACCTCCTTAGAATCGTATTATCATCCTCATAATACTATAGAAGATGAAAATACAATAATAACAACAGTTCTATCGAAAGTAACTGACACAAGAGAAAAGAAAAGCTATAGCAGTATTGTTGGCAACGATAGTAGCAGAGAAAGCAGAGAAAGAATATAGGTTGACATAATTTAATTGAAAGGGCACCTTTTTCACCTTGTTGCTGGATTCCTTGAGACTCTGAGGGGACGAGGGAGAATTTTTTGCTGGAGTCTTCTGCGGACTTGTTGTGAGTTGCGTAGGAGTGGTAACATCACAATCGGATGGTGGTGGTTGAATAATGGAAACTACCGGAGGAGGCGAAATAGAGGCTGAAGCGGAAGTGGATACACAGGCAGAGGTCGAAGCTAAAGGTTCTGCAGGTACTAGCGGGCTTTCTACCGGAGCAACAGTCAGGCTTTTTGGGGGAGTTTGTTTAGGTGTTGACAGTTTTCCACTCATCGGTGGTAACATTGTCCTAGTCTTAGGCTTCCTCCACCCCTATGTAACACCAATTATATTTATGTTACGTTAGTCGGCTTTCCAGTAAAATACCTCTGCTCAAGCCATGCATTATCCATAGAACTCATTTTATACACATTGTACGGTTTCTTTGGTTCTTTAATCCTTTATTTGGTTGTACGGTGATAAACTTGTTCTCTTAAATTGTAGAGTACTGAACATTAAACTGAAGAAATTCAATAAAACAATAATCCACTTAATTGAAAATGTAAATAACCCCTCAGAAATTGTTATGATATACGAGTTCTAATTGTATGAAACAAAAAACTACACCATGAAATAATATTATATAATACTCACTTGAATATAATGATATATAATAATATAATAAAATAGAATGTACAATTGTTCCACAAACTGTAACTCACAGCTTTAAATCGTATTATCTTCTTGTACGATTTTTTATCAAATGAAACATCTTTCACATTAATTCCACAAATTCAATGTAATACGCTTATTAACGAGAAAGCTATGTGATTAATTCGCAAATAAATTAAAAATCGAAACATGTGAGAAAACCTTACGAGTTACGTACATTACTATTGTCTTAGATTCGCAATTCCAATAGATTAAAATAGAAACTATCTATACATCATTTTGACGAAATACGCTCGCTCGCTTGAGTATGATATCCTCTCACCCTCCTCATACGTTATGTCTAACAGGGTTTCCCCAATTTCGAAACTATGTTGTAGAAATGCTGTGCAATATGGCGATTGAACGTATAATACTAATTAACATAACTATCAGAGATCAAGGACATCTCTTCAATTTATTTCTGTTATTTCCTCAAACAATCATTCTCTCAAATGTCATAGTAGTAAAGCACATTAAGTAATGTACACTCAGTGAGCATTACTATTATTATTATTATGACAATAAAAATTGTATTATTGTATTGTATTAATTGTAAATAGAAAATTTTTCTTAAAAACTGTATGGTATAGGAGAAAAATGGTTTGCAATTCTAATGTACAACACCGAAGTTTAGCAAATACTGTTGAGTCATTCTTATAGAGTTTGTCTGGAGTAAAAACACGACATATATATTCACATTTCATTGTAGAAATGCTCAATAAAGAAAACTAAATACAAAAGAAAAATTTACCTATTTCTGAGGTAAACAAATTAAAAAATATTTCCGCCTTGCTTCACGATTCAACGATTCTACTGTTTATATTCCTTTTAAGATCACCAAGTAAAGGATTAAATTTTCAATTTTTTTTCTTACAATTTTTAACTTTTTTTAATTAAAAGAAAAAGTGTTTTAAAATATAGATACATAATTTATAGAGGTATACTGTATCCGAAGTGACAACAGCATTTGTATGTATTACTGATGTTAAGTAATCAATTTTGTTGTTCAATATCGTAGAATCTCTATTAACAATCACACTTTATACATATACAAAAACGTTTTGTAATAACTTGGTTATTTCATTGCCCAGTTAAGCCATGCTTTGAAGAAACCGTTTAAGAATAAGTCCAATGAAATCTCGTCAAAGATTATTTATACATCAGTTCTTATTGTGTGTTGTAAACCTTACCTTGTCATCGTAAAAACCCTGATCGTCTGTTCTTTGTTGACCAAGTAAACGATCAGTTTCGAGATCAGTGTCTGCCTCCTCTTCGTCTGGTCCTTCCTCAATTTCAACGTCTGCTTCTTCACCCGCACGTCGCAATTCCGAATCTTCACTGTTATTTTCTACGCAAATTCTCCGCCTGCCATCCGATAAACTAAATTTTAATTAGATGTACTTAAAGAAGATGAATTGTGTTATGAATATAAACACAAATGTGTATCTAGACTTGTAAAGGAACCAAATATAACTTTAAGATCTCATTAAATCGTTTATTTATTAACAAGAATTGTCGTAAATGTTCGTGATTATTTGGCAAACTATAATTACAACATTAGTCTCATATTAATGTTAATATTTAGTCAGGTAATAGATTTTATGTTGTGTTTATTTTCGAAAATAAATATTTAAAAGTTAGGAATAACAAAATTCGATAAAGCAATTAAATTTGAGGAAACGTTGAGACTAAGTAAGACGGAAGAAAAATACCTTGGTATCCAAATCGGACTGACATTAGGTTCCAATGATTCTTCTGTTGACGGCTTAACAGGTAAAGTCTTAGTCCTTTGTAATGCCATTCTAATATCTTTAATAGCAGCTTCAACTTCGCCACCTATTTCTGAATTGACTGTTTGTCTAGCTTGAGGTGCTGGGGGTGGAGGTGTACCAAGAGGATCCAGACCATCAAGTTGCAATTCATTTGCGTCATACGAATTTTCTTTCTTAGGAACAAACAAATCAGGCGATGAAGATTTTAAAGAATGCAAAATATCTTTGCTGACGGTTAAACCAGAGAGGTCTTTCCCAGTTGATTCACTTTCTGCTGCAGTAGGATAGCCAGTATCGTTTATACGACTTCTTTGAATAATCTCCTTCTCAATTTCATTAATTTGTCGCTTCATCAACATTACTGTTGGATTATTATTATCGGTATCACTAGCATGACCGCTGGACAAACCATCCTCAAGAACCGGCATGCTAGTGTATATTCTTAAGGAATCTGAATTGTTTCCCAAATCGCCGACCGATCCAAGAAGACCACTGGCTGGTATCAATTCATTGTCCATCATCATTAAGGAAACTTCGCTATCAAGATCTCCACAGTTACTATCACAATCGGTCATCTCGGGACTTAACGTAAAATTGCGAGAATGTCCGACTTGCAGTCCAACTTCTGTTTCACCAAGATCTTCACTGCTACCAGTACCAACCGAAAGGTCTAAGAAATTGTTTTCGTGTTCACCAGTCTAGAAAATAATAATTTAATTCAAGTAAAAGTAGCTTTGTCGTAAGAGGATAATGTACATTTTATACATAAACTATGTTCTTACAATTTTCATGTACATAAGTACACTTACATTTGGTGTGTAATCAGTTCTTTGTTTTTTAGGAGATTCATGTACCAAAACTTCTTCTGTAGTTGGTGGTCCACTTGCTAAACGTTGACCGACATAAGCACTCCCTCCTTGTCTTCGTAGTTCATAATCAAGATCCTTTTGAGAAATAGTAAAAATCAATATAGTTAAGATGGTTTTCAAACAATTTGTAACATTCTTGTTTAGATTTAAGTATATAAATTAGCATTTAAAAATTCATACCTGAAATGGAAAAGATTCTGTGCTGTTTTCCTTTTCTTTTAATGGCGGTGGACATTTGAAAAATTCCTCTAATACTTTTCGAGTTTCTGAAAACTCGTATAAATAATCAAATGTGCTACCACCAGATGATACTAGATTGCTGATGTTATCGGTGTGTAAAGTTGACGGTTTTAAAGAATCTTCCTCTTCATCTTCAAGTTTTGGAGGTGGAGGAGAAGCATTTACTGCTTGATCATCGGAGTAATTCATATTTGTTTCTACCACAGCTTTTTCTATGATAATATCTGCAGAAGTATCTTCCTTCTTAAAATAAGAAAAATTCAATAAATTGTATTACTATTTTCTTTCTAAGAATAGCATGAAAAAAGCGTAGAAAAAATAATTTATAATATGTATTGAAAAAATTTTCGATTTAAATATACCTCATTGTGACTTGGTGTTGTTGGTAACACTCTTTGCGGAAAACCAGGTCTTGGTGTCATGTACACAGACGGTGATGACAAAAGGCAAGGAAGTTGAGTATCGCGTACTCCATAACGTCTTGGACTTTCTGAATACTGTGCTATCGGTAATTCACCAATCACTCTTGCTACTTTGTGATTACGTTCTGAAGATGGTGAATCTACTTCGCAATCACTAGCTGGTGTAACCACCTGAAAATTCAGACATTATAATTATTCAGCTAATATGTATAGTAAATTGAAAAGTAAATGAAAATATAAAGTGTACCTTAAAGAACTCTGAAGTATTACGATGATACGCTGTTGTCGGGCTTGGAGTACTTCCAATACTAGAGCTCAGAGGTTCCGGAGGAATACGGCCTCTTTGAGACTCTTCAGAATCATGATTTAAATTAGTAGACGTAACTTGGTTTGTATTATTAGAAGATAAATCTAGATGTAAATTTTGCCAATTATCATCAATGTCGTCGAAAACGACTACTTCACCATCGCTGACGATAGCCATGCTTCTTGCTGGTGTTGTGTGGTTCGATTGATAATCTATGCAGCTCTTTGACAATCCATAATCAATATCCGTAATATTTTTTGGTATACCATATTCTACATTATTGCTATTCAAAATTGAATCATAATTAATAATACGATTGGTGTGATTGCTTTTAGGAGAATCATAGTCAAGGATAGATTTTGTTGGATTATGTCGCACAGAATGTATTTCAGAAGCAAATACTGTTTCTGTTACTTCTCTATTAGAGCGCTGCTTTCTTGTGTCACCACATCTAGAAAATACATAAATTTTTCTAATGAAATGAATGTATGACAAATTTATTAATCTATCTATTGCTGAAAAGTTTTCAAATTACCGGCTCCTTAATTCCCATATAGTCTGTGTATTTGGAGATTTATTATTTCTTTTAACTGACAACTTGTTATCTGTTTGAGTGTCTTCGTTATTTAAGGAATTTGATGCAGCAAGAAAGCGTGATTTTCTAGCTGCTACTTTACCCCTACTTTGAGAAAAAACTTCTCGCCCGCCAGCAATTTCTATAATTCTGGAAAAAACAAATATCACCTTATGTTACGATGGGAATTATTCTTGTACCTTAAATCAGGTTTCATACACTAAATTATGCTTCGCTTGCAAATTATACAACACCAATGTACAAGTATCCTCGTTTTACGGTAAAATGTTAATAAGCTATTATCTTATGCATGAGATATATACATGAAAACTGAAACACCACACATGTAAAACCAACATTTTAAAATTATATACTTCTCACACTTAACAAGTTAGAGATTTTAAATACTTTTAAAGCGTTAGAATGTTATATTAAAATATGAAGTTACTAAATTCTGAATTGAAGGATTAAATAAAAAGATTAACTATAAATATTAATCATTATGCATATCAGGTATGTTTGATTTATGTCATTCATAAAATATTATATAACAAATTTAATGAATAAATGTATAAACTACTGTAAAGGAATACAAAATAATATAAAAATGTAGAGGAACTTATTATCATTAATGATACAAATATGCTTTATCATATTTTTTCATTTTAATAGACTATCATTGTTTTTTATATATCAGTAAATATATTTATATTTTGTTAGTTATTTTTATAGATTACTAATTGCAATTTCCGATTTTTAAATTACATATAGGAAATAGTTATAATTATATACATTGTAGTTCAAAATTAACCATACTAAATAAACATATGTCATATAGGTATACTGTACTGAAAGTATTTCATAAATATAATGTAGAAAATAAATATCTATTAGATAAAAATATCTTTTAGATATATAGTTATTAACGTGATGCAAAACAATTGTAGTATTATTACTACTGCAATAACTTGAACAGTACATATATACTTACGTTGCTTTCTTTGCATTAATTAAATCTGCATGAAATTAAATTAAGTACACTTTTTAAAAGATTATTCTATTCATATTTTTTTAAGATGTTCAACAGTCAAATTAGAGAATTCAATTACATGTGTTATAATAAGTACATATTTATAAATTTACACAACAATATTAAAGTTGTATTCTTTTAAGAAGTATATGTACACGAAATATATTTACAGTACGTATTAAATGCGTTTAGTATGTCATCATTAGAAATAATAATTCACATAGACATATGAAAATCTAAATATAAGTAAATACATTTACATTACTTATGTATATATTTTTTAATAAATTATTAATCAATCTGATTTAATATCCATAAATAAAATGTTGCGATTTATATTAACCAAATTTACCAATTTTATTAAAAATTATGATTTAACAGCTATTGATATTTGTAAACTCAAAATAGCATAAACAAAGAGTGCATATACTTAGATAATTCAGTGTGCATTTAAGTATTCTTATACTTTGTTAGTAAACTAATTTACTTGAGGTTTCATTGTCACTAGCACATTTAATTTACACTCACTGTTATATCTTTTTACGATACATATCATAAACAAAACTCGTGAACGACAGTGATACATTTAACCTAACTTCACGTCTGCATAATATTTATCGACTATACTTCGATTGTCATTGACATGTTTATCGATTCTTTCTGAATGCGGGTACAATTTTTGCAGTATTCCATCGTTTATTGCATTGCACATTCTATTTACGCGAAAGTGTTTTTTAAGCTGAATCATTAATTATTAATTTCTCGTTAAAAAATTTTAAATAATTATCATTGTAGAAAAATATAATAAATCAATAGAGTTTCTTCATAAATATATTATAAAGTATAATTCATCATTTTAGCAAAATTCTGATGTATCAGATTTGCAATATATTAAAAATAATGTTATTTTATATATATATATATCACTCCATTTTTTACAATGTTCGTAAAAGAACTATTTAAAAAACTATTTATTATGTAATATTTACATTTATAATGTCATTTTTTGAATATTGATGATAAAATGTATTTGTTGAACTGCAATAATATTCGTTATGTTTTTTTTATTTAAGAGCAGATCAGAATTTTATAAGTTTTAGCATATTTAATGAAAATCCATAATACAAGTATGATCTCTGTTCGTTTTCCAAATAAATCTGATAGTAGTTTTTATTAAATCAGATATTTAAACAAATTTATGAAGTTTCTTTACATACAGTGTCTGATTCAAATTTAAGAAGAATACTTTCTTATTTGTTATTATTACAATGTAAAAGGAATACTTCCTTGCTTATTCAATTATAATTTGCATACTTGAAAAGATAAGAGATTTACCTGGAATCTGTTAATTTGTAACTGAAGTCACCCTTGGCGGATGTCAAAATATATACAGGGCTTTCTTCAGGCCCGCTATCATCTTGTTGCGAGTGGCCCTGATGATCACTACCTGGAAGGCTACCATACTGCGGAGCATCTTCGCTGCGCCCAGAGGCAGACGAAGAGCTCGAAGAAAGTGGTTTTGCATTGAGTGTGCCAAGTGAACTAAATGTTCCAAGTGGACCACTAATACTGCCATTGCCACCACTGACTCCAACGGATAGTTGACTATCACCTGCGAAACTGGACACCATGCTCGTTGCCCTGTGACATATAAATATTTGTGGGTGTAAACATCATTCTACATACTCAAGGTAAAAGGTGTTATAATTTCTATTCTAAACTATAACAGTTTCTATTCTAAACTATACCTATTCTAAATTATAATTATTCATCAATTTTGATTTCAAATAACTTGACGCCTATAGTAATGAATATGTAGACTGCGGATCTTTATGCAAAATAAAAAATGTTTCTTCTTTTAATTATTTTATTAAACTGAAACTAATATGGTCATATTCTTAAATTTTCGAACTATGTCCACTGCTTTAAATTCTACATACCAGTTTTTGTTATAAATGCATAAAATCCATAGTCTGGTAATGAATTTAGGTAAATGTTATAACACAAAAATATAATTACTATTTTGGCATTATAGCACCATATGTAACTGCGATTCTTTAATCAAGTATTTCAAGAATTATTTGATGTTTAGCTAGAAATATTAAGTCTGAAGACTCCTATTCCGATGTCTAAGTTTAAGCAATGTGTTATTTTGACCACTTATATATAATATCATTTATTAAATTAAAAATGATTTTCCAGTACCAACCTTAAACGCATAAGAAACAATAAATATATTTTTCTAATTATTCTACAATGAGAAAAATAATATATTATTATTGTCTTGCAAGAATGAACACTGTAAAGTCATTTGAATGGACACGCTTTCCAGTTCTTTACTAAACTGACCTGTATGAAAACATTTAAGATATCCATCTTTCAATTTAATTGTTTTCATGACTTTTATAAACTGCGTGAGTGGAAAAAAAAGTTATGAAAGCTAAATAGTAAATGACTATCCCACCTTTTTCTATCCAACATGCATTGCATAAGATGACAGTTTTTAACATCCTGTGATGAATTTATTAACAGCAACATAACAACACAACTTTCAAATGGCCCCCTTCAAAATTTTAGAAAACTAAGATTATTATTTACAGTTCTGTTACTTGTTTAACATAACTAATTTGTAGTGGGATTCATTAATCCAGATATTTAAATTGTATCTTTCATTTTAGTATATCTTCAACATTTTTGAAATTATATTTTACTTTTGTGTTTTAAATTAATATTAATTATAACTTATATTTATATTAATGTATGTATAAGTTAGTATCAATAATTATAATGTAGTAAAAGAGATGTTCAAATAGATAAAAATAATTTAGACCCGAGTGTGTAAATAAGTAAATATTTGTTTAATTCGATTAAAATAAATTTGTTAAGTAGTCTTAAAAAATAGAAATACAGATTTCGTAGTTACATTAAATTTTATACGATTTCCAGTAGATGTCTGTTTTTTCTATGTATTTTCTAAAAATTTGTTACAGTTGTGCTTAAACAAACAAGTTACCCCCTAATTGAATGAAATGAAAGACAAAGGATAGACATATTATTTCAATTAGAAAATATTTTTTACCGCTGTTAGGATCTAAATATTCCACAGTGTGTGCTGTAGATTGTAGATAGGTAGGGAAGGTTCAATGATTTGAAGCAGTAATTGAATCTTGTAGATTCTATAATGTAGAATGTATTGTTGTTTGTCTATGTTGTTTTGATAGCTAAACAAATAAGTAAACTCGAACCAGCAATTGTTGGCGAAAATTTGATGTTTCAACAGGATAACATGAACGTACACGTAGTGCGATAGTTCCTGATCTCAATTCTAATTGTTTGGCACGGCTCGCAAAAGAACTAGTATAGAAAGGAAGGCAATTTAAAAGACTTCCAAATATTTGTTCCGCATGCATGGCTAGAAATCCGTCCAAAACTATAAAAACACTATAAAATATCTTTCGAAACGCACGTTGATGAATTTTCATTAATTGATTTAACATACATATACAGGGTGTCCCGTATGCCCTGGACAATCGATTGGGAAGTAATTCTAAACGCGAAAGTGAGTCGAAAAGAAAAAATAACATTTTTTTTCTGTTTCACGCCTCGTTTTCGAGAAAAACGAGTTCGTGTTCACGTGCTATACTGCTATAGTATAGCTACAAGAAGTAGAACCGGTAGATCATGATCAGGCGCATCAGTCGATTCCTATACATACATACAGGGTGTTCCAAAAATATTGCATTTCCTTGAAAAGGGTAATTCCTAAGGTCATACGAAGTAACTGTTTTTTTTTTAACGAAAATGTTCTCCGCGGCCTTTTTAAGGAGATATTAACGAAAAACACGCACCAATATTGGTAACTATTTATTGATAACTTCCACTTATAATTTCGGACTTTACATGTGTAAAGCAGAAGACTGTTCCAAACTAAATTTTTCATATTTCATCTAGTAAATTTCTTCATAAATGCATCAAAATTTTGTGCATTGCTTATGGAAAACAGGAGTTGTATAAATAATTCTTTCCTGCTTTAATAGTTTTGGTAAGTTGAAAATAATACATTGGTGTTTTCAACTTCTCTTAATCAACTATATTAAATCGTACCCACCCATTTTCGTCATAAATCCATAAAATCTGCACTGTAGTTATATACTCATGCACTGTAGTAAGACGCAGGAGTCAAATAAAAATTTAATTCTTCTTTTAATTATCTTATCAAGGTGAAACTAATACACACTGGTGACCTTAAATCTTTTTAATATCTCCACTATTCTAAATTGTACGTACCCATTTTTGTCATAAATGCATAAAATCCGCAGTCTATTAATAATCTATACCCTAATCAATATTGTATAGATCCTTAACGAATATTAAAAATCTGGAATCGAATAAAATCTTATTTTCCGTGACCTTTTTAGATCTGACATAAATTAAAATCGTACCGAATTCTGTCATATTTTATATCTTAGAATTTTTGGAAAATTTTCAAAAGTGATAATTGCATAAAGATCCACACTCTACTAATTACTAACTCCTGAAATATTTTTCTCTTTGAAAATATATGGTGTTCAAGATGTTGGTCGAAATTAGGATACTCTCCTCTGTAACTGTTTTCAATCCTTGGTGTAAAGTAATATTATGGTTTGTTAATGAAGTATTTGATTGCGTATCAATGATATGTATCCGACGATGGGTAATAAGCTATAAATCGCAGTTGGCTTACCTATCGGAAATGTCGCGCTCGAGGTCGATCATGTCTTCCGGTATCGCGCGTGAGTGGTTCGAATGTGTGTTCTTGGAGGCGATTGCGAGGGTGGTTGTGAGAGTGTTTGCGAACGTAGTCGCGAATGTACTCGTGAGGCTAGTCGTGAGGTTGGTGGTAACAGAGGCGGCCTCCTTTTGGCAGAGGCTCTCATGCGGCTGACTGATCTGCGTGGAGGCCCCCGGACTCGGGGGTGGGCCACCCCTAGGCCGACATTTTGGGAAAAGTCGGTTCAAGTCTGCGTTTTCCAAGATCAGGCTTGTCATCGCCACGTCACATTCATATCTTTCAGCAGCCTGTCCATTCTGAAACATTGTAATACACCGAAACATCAACATTATACTACCCCTGGCAAAAATTGTTCGATCAAACGAACCATGTGTCTATCAATGAAATTATTCATTGGAAAATATTTCCATTAACTCTTCGCCGGTGTACATGGTCGCTGTGTTCCACACGAATTCCCGCTTCTTCATCATTTCCATTCGAATATTTATTTTTATTGCTAGTAGGTTTAACCCTTTGCACTCGTATAATTAAAACCGGAATAGCAATTTTTTTACTCTTCATTTTCGTCTCATATTGTCCTGGAGAACCATCCCTTAAATTTTCTCCCATTTGCAGCCGAACACCCCGCATGTAGATAGATGATGAGTTCCATAAGCTAAAGTGAGTTTTAATTTTCTCAGATTTTAGTGGCAAAGCACTCGATTGATATACTCGACGTTTTATATTTTAAATGTTCTTAATATTGAGGCCTGGTATCAGTAAACGATAAAAATCCAAAAGAGTCTGTTAAAAGAATGTGTATAGGATTATTTTATCAATTTTCTCGTCCTTTAATAAGGAAGGACGATAAAAATCAAAAAGAGTTTTTTAATAGAATGTATAGGATTGTTTTATGAATTTTCTCTTCCTTTTATTTCGTAGCGTTAATTAGTTTGATAAATCGGTGACTCATTTATCAAATCAACATTTGAACATCTGTCAGATTTTATAATCTCTATTGGGCCAAATGAAATTCGGTACCAGAAACTTCTTTTGTCGGAACGTTTATATCCCTTCATAAACTCGGATATGGCAAGCTCTATGGTACGTGCTAAATAAGTCAAGGAGGAAAAATTGAAGTTTTCATACGTTACTTCGTTTTCGAGCAAATCGTTTTCCGCAACATGTGAGCTCAATAAATGTTTCTACAGGTTTCTGCCGCATTCGTGCTTGAAATGTGTAAAACGAACGTTTCTACTGATAAAATTATTGCATCCACATGTTCAAAAATATTACTGAACACTTTGTGAACAGTCTGACAAAATACTTAGACGAATGATTACATAAGATTACATAATCTAAAGAAAAACACATCATCTATTAATCAACATTTTTTAATTAGCTGCATTTTTCATGATTTCAAACCTACGTCTTGTTTATCAAAACTAGTTTTCTTTGTATAGAAGCAATTGATGGACAGGTTGTGAACAATTTCTTTGCTTCACGTTTCAAATCGTATCCTTGACTATCTTTTAACGAAAATGTGTAGGTGCGATTTAAAACAGCGAAAAGATTTGAGGACTTTAAGGGTATTGATATATTATGTTCACTACATTAAAGTTATTAGTGAAAAATCGAAATTTATATGTAACTCCTGTGTCTAGCTATTGATGCACAAACTTTTTACCTTGCATAAAGATCCGGAGTACACTTACAAGGTTAACCGCGTAAAATTCAGTAAATGGAACAAATAATTCATCGAAGCTGTTCAAAAATTCCCGGGAAGTGAAACGAGAACAAAAGACTAACGATTTTCTTTATGAATCTCCACGGAGATAACTCGTGCGCTGGAGAGTTAAACGAAAAATTTTATCCTTTCTTGTTCGACTTATTTTTGGTTGTAAAATAACTTCCTGCTCGGTTGAACCGCCCATCCGGCGTCACTCTGTAGAATAATTTAAAACCTTTTTTTTCTTCTAAATGCTCTGAACACCCTCTATGATACCGATGCAGACAGAGTAGAAACGTATTTTTCGAGGTTATTCACTTATTTCGGAACTCTCGCGTGCGATAACAAGAACGAATAACAACGGCGCAACTTCCCGGAACAATTAAGTTTTAAAAACAGGGCTCGTTGCCGGGAACGAGTTTCGCAGGGAATTTTTTTTATGAACATTCAAACCGTGTATTTTTTTTCACATGAAACTGCCACGTAGTCCTCTTGATGATGTGATCTGGCGTATTTAAAATCGTATATTATGAAAAACATTTCAAACCGTTGAGTAATGCCCATATCATGATATTCTTAATAATAAATAAATTTATCGAGTTTGAAAATGCGGCGAAGTAGATGCGAATCATCTGACGCGTCTAATCACGACCAACCAATTCTACTTCCTGCGTATACAGTGACTCTTTGTTAATATTCGGACACTCTTAAAAAGACGAGAACTCTTTAAATCTTGGACCATACGAATTGGATTTTTTTAAGAACTTAAAACAATTGGTTTCTTTACATGTCAGAATTACAGAGAAAATACTGGAAGGTGTTTTTCTAATCAAATCTAATACAACAAAATCGTGACCTTGCAGTCGATATTTTGCTGACAGATAAACGATCCGAATCAATTCTATTATTCTTACTCGTCTATGTAATTGACCCATTTACATCGTAAAGAAAAATGAAAATGAATGTTCCTATTATTCTTCTTTATTATACCTCGGTAGAAAAAATTAAAACAGTAAGAAAACACTTCGTATGTCAATAATTTGTACATATTGTTACGTGTATACGTACTGTTGACAATAACAACAACAGCCTAACTGTTTTAGACAAACAAATAGAATATTGTCACAGAAGTGAGGAGAAATATCAACAAATGTGTACCGTGTAGTTGTTAATATTATCACAATGGAAAATACAATAGAAACAATAGAAGTTTGATGTCGTATAGTGTAGAGGAGGGGATGCCCTAAATTAGATGAATGTTATCAACATTTCAAAAACCTTTTATCGCTAAAGTTATTAACACTCGTATAACAGGAATTCCAATTTTAAATTTTCTTTTATCTGCCAGTGTAAATGCGAGTTCGCGGTTGCAGAATTTTTCATCGTGCTGCATAGAATGTCGTCGTGAATTGTTGCGATTTGAATTTACCTGGTCGACCTATTTATTGCTGGACGAATACTCTGTTTAGATAGCAGATCACCCGGCTAGTAGAACGTTCGAATATTAGGGTGTTTGGAAAGGGAGGGCTTTATGGAAGTGTCCTGTGTAGTCGGTGTGCAGTAGATGAACAACAAGCTCTATTTATAGACATAAAGCGAAGCAATAAATTCAATATGGTTTCGCATGGATGTGTTCGTGGTGGCACTCCTGCAGCGATGCAGTAAATAAATATAAAACCGGTTAGTCCCAAAGTAAACATAAACTGGTGACTGAGTTATTGATTGAGTTATTGATAGGTGGAGTATGTACATCGCGTTATATTTTCAATGTGCAACCTTGCGCCCTTGATCCTGAACAACGACAGGAGATGCTGCGTTATTGTTTTTCTTTTTCTGCAAACTTTGAACGTTGAAAAACGTATCTCTCAATTAGACCGTGCAGATTAGAAAAAAAAATAACACGGGGTAAACTCGGCCGAGTTCGTGATAATTTTAGAATTTTTTCCCTAAAGCTAATGTTTATCTGGTTTGAAAATAAATCTCAGGGATGTTACGGCACGCTCGACACTCGTGCAATTGATGCAGTAGAATTTGATAAAAAAGTGCAAAATTATTGGACATCCGTTATTCAGCTCGCGGTGAATTTTAGTTATTATTTTCTGTTTGTTGTCTGAACACTCAATCTACCCACCGCCGGTCAATCAACCGGTTTCTGATTTCTGATTTTACAATTATTGAAATTATAACTATGCTTTCACTGGAAATAATTGTATAATACATATTTTTGTATTCGATCACACATACATATTATAATAAATGATTACAGAAACTACAGATACATATAAATTATATGATGTCATTTTTGTAAAGCAACGCAAGCTATTTTTACAGTTCGATAGGTTTAGTGTTATATTTATTATTTTAAGGATCATTGGAATCGCTTGTACAGCTGCTGCACATAAAAGCAACATCGTTGTGCATTTTGGCACGAACAACGGCATCAAACGCCACAAAAGCTGCAATTGAATCCATTCTGCACCATTTCGCGTCTACATTATCTCTTTTGATAAGATCTAGGCGACCAGTCTTCTTTAGGTTTCTCATTTCAATAAGTAACGTAGATTCAGGCTCAACAAATGAATATGGTGTAAACACTGAACATAACATTGAAACATTCTGTATAGAAACTTCAAAATTATAAACCTGGCTGAAGTGTCACTGGGATAATCACTTACCTGCATTACGGCGTTCACTTAATCTTTTCACTAATCGTTCAATTGAACAATGTATACCTAACATCAAAATTAGCACGAAAAATTGCACAAAAAAATGTTTCCTGCGATTAAAAAGATTATCTCGCTTCTTTAAACTCGTTCCGATTGGTCAAACTTTTTATGGACTGGGCTAATTTGACTAGTGTGATATTAATTTCGTGAAATCGTTTATTATACAGCGGATCTTTATGTAAAATAAAAAATGTTCTGCCTGAATTGCAACATCGGAGTGCAACAGAAATTTATTGCCTCTCTTAATATGTTTATATGTTTAAAATGATGTTATAATACAATTTTTGTCGTGAATGCATCAAATCGGCTGTCTATTTATTTATTTATTAAACTAATAGCTGCGAATATATGTCTCGTTTTAAATAATTTAGTCACTTCCGTTTCGCAACGGAGTTGCCCAGTTGTAAAATGTCACAGCACGTTGTGCAAAATGTGTACATCAAGCTTTTCAATGTTAAATGAGATAGAATGAATTAAATTAAATTTTAGATTACAAAATTGTTAGTTGATTTATAAAAATCGACATCCCGCATGTCTGTGCACTTTTAAAATATTGTTGTTGCTGTATATTAACAGTTTTCTATTCCGTTAAAAGCGAATTAATTATTTTATGAAACAGTTTTAAATACCTAAAATACATCATACAAGTTTTACGCATACCGTCGCGATTTTTTCAACTTTTTCACTGTTGGGGAATATGTACAAATGCAATTAAAATGCAAACAAACAACAAATCAATGCAATTAAATGTTTTTAAAAGGTCAATACAATTTAATGTTTTCAATCATTTATATGAAATCAGTTAAAGTCGATTGCCATTCACGTTTCCATGGATTATTCCATATGGAATTAATGCAATCAAATTTGACTGATTAAGTTGAATAGGTTAATGAAGTCAAAACATCCGAATTTATTTCGTTTCTGTACGAAATATAAAGCTGATATTTAATAGAGTTCTATAAGAATACTTATACTTCGTGCAAATATGCATTGGGGATGCATAGAGATACCCAAAATACTCTGGTAGCGCCTCACCGATCAACCGCGTCTAATGGCGCGGCGCGGCGTATCCTCAAAATAAATTTCCCCGAGAATGGAAATCGATTTATTTTTGTATGTAGCGCCGCTACATAGTTAGAAGCGCCATACATACTTTACACCGTGGCTTTAATTTATTATATTAAAACGTGAAGGAAACGTTTTCAGAACAGGAATCTCCATATCTTTTAAATTCCACTATCGTGGAAATTACATAGAAGCTTATTAAAATGTTTTAATCATATTTGTAGTTCAAGGGAAAATACGCGTGGAAGTTTAGAATTTTGCGACGTTCTATTAGTAATGTTGTAGAATAAACGCTCTTTTACTGTGTTATGTACTGTGAGAGCACTATCGCGGTTTCACCCCATTAAGTGGACTTCTCAAACTAATCAAAGTATTGTCTCTCTATAACCGCGCTTTGACAATCTCTTTATAATTGTCCCGTCATTCCTTCCACATCACGGGGTTGACAGTAGGCGGGTCTTGCTATCTTTTAGTCGGTAGGTGGTAAGGAAGAGAATAGGAAGAGAAGGACAGAGAATTGTGCGAGGCAGTGGAAATTAGACAAAACTACTCTATATATGTAGTCACGTTGCTGATTCTAAGGGATGTTCCATTTAGACAACGAATACGTTACTATGCTTTCAAGACGACGCGACGCAAGTCATATTTTCGAAACTTTTAAGCTTCTACCGCAGTCAAGGTCTATATACAGGCTGACAAGAAATAACGGAGTTAAACATTTCTTATTATAATTCTGTCAAATTGACGAATTTTGAAAAACCAAATAATGACAACCAGAACATAGACCTTCAGTATTCCTATATTTAAGAATTTTCGAAATGGCCACCCTTTGCGCCGATATTAGAGGTTCAAACGTGTCTTGAAATTTTCGGCAATGGGCCGCAGCTCTTCTGGCGTCATTCGGTCCCACTCCTGGTACAGAGATTTTTTCAATGACTCCAAATTTTTATGGGGCCGAGCACAATCCCTGGCCTCCAAAATCGACCACACGTTTTAGTCCATCGGGTTGAGATTCGGCGAGTACGGCGGCCATTCCGCAGATGTGATGCAACCTGGAAAATGGGCTTTGCACCACTCCTGAGTCGTTTTCGCCCTGTGGGCCGGCACGGAATCCAGCTGCAACGTCCATTCCGGATCGCCGAGGTGCTGTTAGGCCCACGAAAGTACGACGGCTTCGAGAACGTCCCGTCGATACACTACTTGATTGATTTTGACCCCTTGATCCACGAAAACCGTAGCAAATCCCATTTTCCAGGTTTCATCACATCTGCGGAATGGCCGCCGTACTCACCGGATCTCAACTCTATGAACTCCAGCGTTTGGTCGATTTTGGAGGCCAGGGCCTGTGCTCAGCCCCATAAAAGTTTCGAGTCGCTGAAAGAATCCCTGCGTCGGGTGTGGGTCCGAATGACGCCAGAAGAGCTGCTGCCCACAGCCGAAAATTTCGAAACACGTTTGAGCGTCTGAATCGGCTCAAAGGATGGCCACTTCGAAACTTCTTAAATATATGAATACTAAAGGTCTATGTTATGGTTGTTATCATTTGGTTTTTCAAAATTCGTCGATTTGACAGAATTATAATAAGAAATGTTTAACTCCGTTACTTCTTGTCATCCTGTATAAGGAAATAGCCGTCTAAAAAAATTCGTTCAAGAATGTTTTTGTTTAATCCTTGTGTAGCCAACCGGGTACCCGGGTTAATAAAAGTATTACGAAAATTTCTTTGAATGTCCATTCTTTGCCCGTTAATTTATTAATTTAAATAGTCTTAAATTGAGAATTTGAGCAGATATGTTAAATACAAACATAAGGGTTAAACGGACGAACGTGATAGTATCGAATCGGCTATTAGACGATTATATGAACATAACAGATTTTTGAACGTAACAGGTTACAGATTTCAGAAAATAGATTTGAAAAATCCTCTGGAACAAGTATTACTTAAATTCGTTCTTCTGTCTTCAAGATATTCATGATTAGACTCCGGA
The DNA here is from genome assembly GCA_028455765.1 of Lasioglossum oenotherae. NCBI lineage: Eukaryota > Metazoa > Arthropoda > Insecta > Hymenoptera > Halictidae > Lasioglossum > Lasioglossum oenotherae. Next base: position 8,000,659 of record CM052291.1, on the reverse strand, counting down.
TTGTATGCATTCAGGACAAAACTGAATAGCTGCAGTATAAAATCGTGAACAGTTTATAAAACTTTACAAACAGTATTAGTATATTATTTCCGCTCTATTGAAATTATTAGTGAAAAATATAAATTTATATTCAACTCCTACGTCTTGAAATTTGTGCACCTACATCTTATTTTGCATAAAGAGCGGGAGTCTATTCATGATATTGAAACCGCTATTTCGAGGAAGACGTTCAACGTTTCAAGCACGGTTTATACTTAGATACGATGCATTTTGGATTTGCATGATATCTCGCATAAATTTTTCAGTATTGAAGATATTTGAGAAATGATATACTCCCATGAACGTATATTTCAAAAATTCGTTTGTGACCTATTTAAACGTTGGTACCTCCGAATTAGAACGCGGTCTATGTTTTTACGATGCACTACTTCGTCAGTAAAAGTGCCTACTTTAAAAAACCTGGAAATAAATTTCGTTTGAAATTTTGATGAACGCCTTTTAAAGGGCCGAATTGAATAATTATCCTTGACTGCTAATCGCACTTATGTACGTGCAATATTCGTTTTCTTTATCTTAATTTTTATTCATTTTATTCAATTAATTCTCTATTCTTTTAATTTTACATTTGTTTAGTATTCTATTTTAAGACTTTTCTCGTCTTTGCTAATCTACTCGTTTAATCTTGCTTCCATTTTCACTTTAACATTTCACTCGCCTTTTCTACCCTTAAATCTATTCTTTCAATTTTGCATTTTCTTCGATTTCTATTTTAACACTCCACTCGCCTTTCCTACCCTTAAATCTATTCTTTCAATTTTGCATTTGCTTCGATTTCTATTTTAACATTTCACTCGCCTTTCCTATCCTTAAATCTATTCTTTCAATTTTGCGTTTGCTTCGATTTCTATTTTAACATTTCACTCGCATTTTCTACCCTTCAATAATATCTTTCCTTTTCCTGTTATTTCCTCCTCTATGGGCGATATTATGACTGCTATTATATCGTACCAAAGAAGTTATTTGGTAACTTGGTGTACGTAATAAGTAGCGGGAGAATACATTAATTATTACTGTCCTCCGAGTATCAGTACGAAATTCAAAACAGCATTACCAAGTTTCTCTAACAAGTGTAATAATAATAGTATGAACATTCTCACGCATAGCGCTCTATATGCGACAACTATGATGTTTCGTGTTCGTGAAATATGTTCGTCTCAGGAACGATAAAACGCAATGAGAACAAAGAAGCAGAGGACAGCGCGATGAAGGAAGCTGATGAAGAGAAATGTATGCGGTAATAGGACACGGAGAGCGGTAAGAAAGAAGAAAAATGAGAGAAAGAATAGAAAAGGAGGGAGAGAGAGAGAGAAAGAGGGACGAAGAGATGGTGAAAGAACGGAGACTAAAAGGGATATACGGTTGTCAGGGTATAATAGGGAAATACGTGTTTCGGTCGAAACAAACGAAAGGGAACGGGACAAAGGTGAAAAGAAACGAATGCCTGCGGATTTGAAGAAAACACGAAGATGTCAACAGAAGAAGCATAAAGGTAGAGAGGTAGAGAGAGAGAGAGAGAGAGAGAGAGAGAGAGAGAGAGAGAGAGAGA